>BNCR01000018.1:2953463-3164602 GCA_014656515.1 Oryzias celebensis | reverse complement strand
TTCCTCTGGACAGCAACACATGTAGATTCAGAATGGTTGGTGTCAGGAGATTTTGGAGTCTTGACCCTGGAGGGTTCAGGACGGCTCCAGGGGTCAGGAGAACAGGCATCACTGGATGCTGGACTGTCAAAGTCGTTGGCGTAGTCCACCTCCTCGCTCTCTTGAGCGCTGGCATCTGAAAATGAAAACTTTGTGCTGCAGTGTCTGCTGCTTCTGGAAGATTCAAGTCTGGGGCCCTGCAGGAATCCTCGTCTCTGTGATGTGTGGCAACACACTTGCTCTCATACACACCAGGGTTATGGTCCTAAACAAGAGGTCACAAATACCAATTAGCCTGCTTTCTCCATCAGAGAAGGCCATGTAGCTGGCCCACATGAAATATCGAGGCCAAAGACCGCTTGGTCTATGACCGTATAGTACAGCTCAGATTGAGAATCTACTACAGGCTGCGGGTGGAAGATCATAGTGAACACTTGCACAACACATAAGGGTAAGTACCGGTAGGTGAGGTGCAGGTGTATCTTACAGATTTTTGTATCCTGCAGATTGCACAAGAAGCTCATGAGTGCTGTTCACATGATAAGTGTACGCTTCTTGCCTACTCCATACAGGTTTGCCATTTTTTGAGAAGCGTTCATACTTTTGATTGACGGCTACCATCTTTGACTTCCTGTCCATGAGCTTATGCAGAACTGATGTTTTCCAAATTCTGACCTGCATGACTCAGTGTTTAGAGTTTGGACCTCTGACCTGCTCCATGGTTTGAAGCTCAGTGGTTTCCCCTCCTAGCCTCATTTATTTCTGTTCTATGTTCAGAACATACGATTAGATGAATGTGATGCACATTTCTACTGAATTTATGTTGACAATTATTTGTTTTCATTAAAAAATGACAATTGTATTATTTTCACCTACACAGGTCACACAGCTGAGTAGAAATTAGTGCTTTATTTTAAAAACTTTATTTGATTTTTATTTTGTTTACGAGTAAAAAAAAATCCTTTTTGCTGCCCTTTTTTCCCCCCTTTTTTTCAACAAAAACATGTTTTAAAGGTAAAAAGGAACAGCCTTCAACCGGTTTGCAGTCAGGAAGGCGATCATCGCGGCAGCAGGGGGGGCTGATGCGCAGATTAGTTTTCATCCAGTTTGCAGCTGTAGTCATGTGACGATGTGTGGGTATATCCATCCAAATGTGGACCCGTCCAAACCACAGAGCTGTTGTGGACTTTAGGAGGACGTCGGGAGGAGCACTCACTCGCTCAGGTGTGTAGAAGGTGTGATTGAACGTGCGTGTACTTCTCCATTTACATGATGAGGTGTGCACGCGCTGCGTGAGAAATGTTTGGATTTTTCTAGGGGTGGGGGTTTCCATGTCTGAAGCCATTCTAATTTAGCACATTGCTAAAGTGTTAGTTAAAAGCAAAATTAGCTTATAAAACCTTGGTAGATGCCAAATTAGCTCAAACAGATAACAAATTGCTGAATAATAGCTAGAAGCCAAATTAGCTTGAAAAACCTTGGTAGATGCCAAATTAGCTAAAACAGCTAGCATATTGCTGAAATGTTAGCAATAAGCCAAATTTGCTTAAAAATCCATGGTAAATGCCAAATTAGCTCAAACAGCTAGCATGTTGCTGAAATGTTAGCTAAAGGCAAAATTAGCTTGAAAAACCTTGGTAGATGCCAAATTAGCTCAAATAGCTAGCATATTGCTGAAATGTTAGCTAAAAGCCAAATTTGCTCAAATAACCATATTAGGTGCTAAATTAGCTCAAACAGCTAGCATATTGCTGAAATGTTAGTTAAAAGCCAAATTAGCTTAAAAACCTTGTTAGGTGGTAAATTAGCTCAAACGACATTAACTGAATGCTAAATTGGCTTCAAAAACTTCAGTAGATGCCAAAGTTAGATCAAAAAGTGCTAAAAAATATGAACAAGAGAGTTGATGTGTAAACAAAAGTAACATTTAAACAGAACAGATAAGAACTGACTTTTAAATAAGATTGAAATGTTGAAAAATGCAAGTATATTTCTAAACGCTTTGTTTTAAAGAAAGAGATGTTCTACTTTAGAAAGATCTAAATGAAAAACCCACTTTAAGAAGAGAAAAGTCTTGGATACCTGTAAAAATCCTGAAACTGCTTCATTCTGCGTCTGTGAGGGGAGGGGAGGCGTGGGGAGACGTGAGCTGCAGCCTGGGAGCAGAGGGGAGGGGTGAGCAGGTGCACCATGGGAGCATGACTTGACAGAATCAGCATTTGAAAACACTTGCTCCGAACATTTGACCGCCATTCGTCAACCATACGTCTGAACAGAATAATTCTTTCAGTTTTACAAAGCACAAGAGTTCAGGAATCCATTGATATACATATTATTTATGTCAAGTTTAAAGTCTTTATGTGAATTCAATCAGAAGTGGCACTAAAAAGTTGATCATATGATGAGCTAAAAACCCCATGTTATCCTATGGCAAAGCGGCTTCTTGACTACCTCCAAACAAATGTTCATATCTTCTTTCACTTATCAGAAAAGTTGAACCCTTGTAAGAATCACAAGGCTTTGGGCTACAATGTATGTAAAAGTATTTACTCTACAGCTTTGAGAGTTAGATTTTATGCATCTAGTGGGATTTTCCTACGTTTTGATGAAAAAAATCATGTCACTGCGACAAACGGTGGCCGAGTTACAGCGATTTATCAATTTTTTTTTTCTTAAAAAACCTGGTCTCCCCACTATAGGCTATGACGTCATACACTCTAGATTGTCCTAAAATCGGGCAAAACGTACTAAATTGCCTCATTTCAAATAGCTGTAGTTCAAAAACTACAAGACATATCCAAAATAAAAGTAATGCGTGTTATCTCCAAACCTTTCACAACATTTTAAAGAAAAAATTGTAGGAGGAGATACATTTCAAAAACAGTGAAAAAACGGACTCAAAAAGCGGACTCCCCATTGACTTCCATTATATTTTGAAATTCAAAAACTTAAAAAATTTCAAAAACTATAAATATTTGCAGAATTGTTTGAATACTGCAGAAAAGTGCAAAAAATACAGAACAAATGCATGTTTAAATTTTTAAAATAGCATAATGTATGCAGAAGTTAGGAATGCAGAAAGTTTGAAGCTGCAAAAGAGCCTTCGCCGTGTATTTCTACGGCAAAAATTGCGGCAATTTTGTTGAATTGCATAAAAACCATAAGTTGCAGGAGAAATTTTAAAAGAGAGCAATAATGTCCTAAACAGGCTGTGATGAGGATGCAAAATGTTTTGCATTTGGTTGTATTTATTTCTTTTTATGACTGCTTGAGTTTCCATGCTTAAATTTAAAGGAATTATTTTGCTGTTCTGGAATGTTCTTTTTCTTCACATATGTGTATTTCCTGTTTTGTTTCTGAGTAAATGACTCCTCATCATTTGCAGGTGTTCTTGCCAAATGCTCTTTCTGATTGGCTGTAGAAATGTTTGCAGGAAGTGTTCCTGATTATATAAGGACGTTCTGAGAATGGGTCAAGAGGCCTTCCCCTAATCTCTGCATTGCCCAATAAAAAATGGCATTTTTCAGCAAACAGGAGTAGTTGGCTGATTTACTTGATTTACCCGATACGCCTGTTTGGACCACTCATAACAATGGTGTCAGAAGTGGGATTGAGACAGAATGTTTAAGAGGGTTTATACAAACATTTTGGCCCCATGAGAAGGGGGAGACATGGAAGAGGTCGTGGAACAGGGACATCATCTTCAGCACGAATGGAGGAAAGTGAAGATGTTTCACCTTTGCCACTGCCGCTTGAAGGGACAGTCATGGCTGGTGACACACATGATCCTGTGGTGCGACCAAAGCAACGTACAGCAAGTGGTGTGAGTGGAGGACCTTTTGACTCTGACATTCTCGCAGAAATCAAAGAGTTTATGCACCACACCAGGAACACAGATGAACTGCTTTTTGCACATATTAATGAACCGAGAAAAAGTTCTCCTAAACTGAAACATGATCCCTGTGATGACCATTGCAATCCTGTCCAGAGGTCTTCTCCACCCTCAGCAGGACCTATGCATAGTGTTCAGGATGAGCGGGACAGTGATGGTGTGCAACGCCGGTCAGGTCAACAGCATCTTCAATTTTTGTATCCAGGTGATCCCCGTATACCGGAATTCAGAGAAGGCGAGGATCCAGAAAATTTCTTTGTGAGATTGCACGCACATAGGGGTGGCATCTGGATGAATGGGCTCCCAGAGTGGTCACATTACTAACTGGCAAAGCTCTGGAGGCTTATGCTGGAATGGACAAAGATCAATCTGAATGTTATGATGCTATTAAAGCTGTTGTGTTGTTGAAGTTTGATGTCACAGAGGAATCCTACAGGCAGCGGTTTCGCAGCATCACTGTGCCAGCAGGAGAGACGGTACATGAGACATACAACAGGATGAAAGGTCTCTACAAGCGGTGGATGTGCCCAGAGAGCCGCAGCAAAGAGGACATGGGTGAGACAATAATCTTGGAACAGTATCTTCGTGTGCTGCCTCCAGATGTTCGAACTTGGATTAAGGAACATAACCCAAGGTCAGGAGAAGTGGCTGCTGACCTGGATGAGCGCTACTTTGCTGCTCATCGGGACCATACCAGACAAAAGGGGTTTGCTCCAAAACCAAGGTATGGGGAAGACATGCCTCATGGTGGGAATTGTGTGGTTAATTGCAGCAGTAAGAAGCCATTGATACACTCCAACAGCAAGCACAACTTTGTTTGTTATTATTGTCAACAACCAGGACACAAGGCTGCCTTGTGCCCTCTACGAAAACCAAAGTCAGTTGAGTTGTGTGTTATGTCTCCTATTGATGATACCAGTGTGAACTGTAAGGAAATGTTACACAAACATGTGGTTGATGTTGCGGTCAATGGTTTGAATAGAAAGGCATTAATTGACACTGGTAGTTCCCAAACCTTGTTGAAATCTTCTCTACTTAACAACGAATTGCTAAACGACGATCAAAGTGTTACTATTGCTTGTGTACATGGGTGTCAGAAAAATTATCCAACTGCAGATGTAACTCTTGAGATGGAAGGTCAAGCATTCATGTTAACAGTTGGAGTTCTTGATTGTTTGGCATATGATGTGATATTGGGAGAGGATTTACCAATTCTGGACAACCTGATAAGTCAGACTTCTGAAACACACACTTGTGCTGTGGTAACACGTTCAATGGCAAAGGGTTTAGAACCTCTACCACAAGTGGATGATGATCTGTTTGAGGAGAAGCATAAAATTAGGAAAACTAAACGCCAAAAACTTCATGAAAAAAACAAATGGGAGGAAAAGACGAATAGGTATAACCCTGTTATTTCAGAGATGCCGTGTGAGTCACAATGGCAGATCCCAAGCAACTTTGAAGAAAGTCAGCACAACGATTCATCTCTTAAACCATTGTTTGATAGATGTGTGGTGGATGAAAATAAAAAAACTGTTGCACAGAGTTTCTTGCACCATCCGTTTGTAATGATAAACAACCTTTTGTACATGGCAGACGCTGAGAAACCTAGACTGGTGGTTCCCAAGTTACATCGAGAAATGATTTTGAATTTAGGACACACTATACCATGGGCAGGACATTTAGGACAAGCTAAAACCTATTATCGCATAGCTCAACATTTTTATTGGCTGGGGCTATATAAAGATGTAGCAGAGTATTGTAAAACATGTCATGAATGTCAAATGGTATCCCCAAAGAAGGTTTCAGATAGGGCTTGCTTGCAAACATTGCCTATCATGGATATACCTTATGACCGAATCGCAATGGATGTTATTGGTCCCTTACCAAAAAGCAATGGGCGGACACAAATATGCATTGGTTGTTTGTGATTATGCGACAAGATATCCTGATGTCTATCAGTTGCGCTCCATTAAGGTTAAACATTGTCCAATGTTTAGTGGACCTTTTTTCCAGAGTTGGCATACCCAAAGAAATAATAACAGATCAGGGAACTAATTTCATGTCACATTTGATAAAGGCACTTTACTCCCAACTTCGGGTGAAAGGGATTAGAACTAGCCCATATTACCCTGAAACTGATGGCCTGGTCGAAAGATTCAATGGTACTTTAAAACAAATGTTAAGAAAATTTGTTCATGAAACAGGGAAAGACTGGGATAAATGATTACCTTTTTTATGTTTGCTTATAGAGAAGTGCCACAAGCTTCCACTGGGTTTTCTCCATTTGAACTGCTCTATGGCAGACCAGTTCGAGGTCCATTGGACATGCTGAAGGAGAACTGGGTGGCTGGTCAGGCAGGATCAACAACCACTGTAATCTCTTACATTTTTCAAATGAGAGACAAGTTGGAAACTTTCAGAGAAGAAGCTAAAGCACATCTCCAGGAAGCTCAGCATAAACAGAAGGTATGGTACGACAAACGTGCTCGCAAGAGAGAGCTGCAGATTGGACAGAAAGTCTTGTTGTTGCTGCCGACTGGACCAAGTAAGCTGCTCGCCAAATGGCAGGGTCCCTACACGGTATCAAGAAAAGTGGGCCAAGTGACATATGAGATTCTTTGTCCTGATAAATATAAAACTAAGCAAGTGTACCATGCGAACCTTCTGAAGCCATATAAAGAAAGGGGTGTTCCTGAAGCCACTGAAAAGCATGTCTTGATGGTCAAAGATGTGCAACTTGATGAAACGGATGTCTTGGAAGCTGAAATGAGTCCCTCACGTAATCCAGCTGTGTCTGAGATGCCACCAGAACATCTGACACCAGACCAGTGGCACCAGCTTGGTGAGCTGAAAACATCTTTCACGTCATTATTCTCAGAAGTCCCAGGTAGAACTAATCTAATAAAACATAAGATTGTTTTATAGACCCAAAGACTGTTTGTCTGAAGACTTACAGAGTTCCAGAAAGAATGAAGGAAAAAAGGAAGTGAAGAAGATGCTGGAAATGCGAGTGATTGAACCATCAACAAGTGAGTGATCAAACTCCATAGTACTAGTCCCAAAGAAGAACTCTACTCAGCCTTGATTTTGTTCTGATATGAGGAAGTTGAATAACAAGTCATGTTTTGATTCGTATCCCATGCCGCGCATTGATGAGCTTCTGGAACAGCCAAGTACATCACAACATTAGACTTGTGTAAAGGTTATTGGCAGGTTCCGCTTGACCCCTCATGCAAAAAGTACACAGCATTTCAGATTCCAGGAATGGAAATTTTCCAATACACAGTCATGCCGTTCGGTCTTCATGGAGCTCCTGCAACCTTTCAAAGGCTAATGGACATTGTTTTGAAAGACGGCTCCACTTTTGCATCTGCGTATCTGGATGATGTGGCGATTCACAGTGAAACTTGGGAAGATCTCTTCCATCTCACTGTCCTTTGCTGTCCTTAACAGTTCAAGGAAGAGGTTCTCGATGTCTGTGAGAACTTCTTTGACTTTATCCCTGGAAGACAGGTCACTTGTCAGCTCTTCTTCAGCTAAAACCTAATGTTAAATTACACAGACACTCTTTTTGTGGGAACAAAACATCCCCACAGTGTTTCCCAAACACCTGGAAATCTACTTGCTCCTATGGGAGGGGCAAAATAGATTGCTCATGAACTTTGCAACTCGAGAAAGTCCTCTTCTGAAAAGGCCTTTCTTTCGCTGTTCTTTTCTTAGTCCCAGGTGCTGCTTTACACACTCCATAACTATTTTAACAATAGAGTCAGGTGAAGTAAAAGCAGCTTTAAGGAAATTTTCGGAGGTGCCAAACTTTTCCATGAGGTCCATGATCACAACTGTTTTTATGGTTTTCAAAGTCTCAGGTACTACGAGGCTTCTATAGACCACAGACGTTTTATCAGGCAGCACTTGTTTTGAGAGACACTCAATTACCTCCTGGATTTCAGCGGCCTGCTTAGCGTTCTTTTTATTTTTAAGGTGGCTTGATAAGATCATGATTAGAAAGCCCGTCATTACGGCGTCATTCCAGACTTCACTTGTAGGTGATGACTCTTTAACTGATTCAGACGAGACAGATTCTTCAACCAATGAATATTTGATTGAAGACACGTCGTCTGTGGTGTTTGAACCTGCCAAAGGAGCTGGGCCTTCCTCATCATGTGTTTCATCAGTCCACGCTTCTCTAAGTCCCATCTCATCATCGTTTTCTTCTTCATCAGATGATTCTTCAGGGGTCTCTTCCATCTCATCATCATTTTCTTCTTCATCAGATGATTCCTCAGAAGACTCTTCCATCTCACTGTCCTTTGCTGTCCTTAACAGTTCAAGGAAGAGGTTCTCGATGTCTGTGAGAACTTCTTTGACTTTATCCCTGGAAGACAGGTCACTTGTCAGCTCTTCTGTTATCCACAGCAACACCTCATGCATAAATGCTTTGACAGCACTTCTTGTGTTGGAGCGGAGAACCTTTTCTGACTCTGACTTGGACTCTTCCGTTTGGTGAAGAAGATGTTGGAATTTCGTCATCATGTTCTCAAACAGAGCCTTGTCCATGCTTTCAGACAGCTGTGCGATTTCCTCTTTGCTTGAGATGGTTTCCATGTTCAGATCCGGTTTCTCAATTTTTTGGATCACATCAAACAAACTGACCAGTTTATTTAGGATCACGTCCTGATCCAGTGGTGACGTAACCTGGGTTTGTTGGGGTTTCCCTGTTTCCGTGACATGATCTTGGAACGTTACATGTGACCTGGAAGCCTCACTCAAAAAGAATTTCTGACATTTGAATCTGAATTCTTCGTTCAGATATCTAACCATTTGGTTAAATAGCTTCCTTGCGAATTCAGAGAAGCGCTCCTTTGGATCATTTGACAATGATTGTGAGACCAGGAAGTTTTTAACAATGTCCATCACTACACTGACGCTCGGATGAACTGTGTCGGAGGTCCTGGACTCAATCTGCATGTCTTCCAGAAGGGCGCTGGTTATGTCGGTTGCTGTGTTGACGCACACGGATTGCGAACAGTTGGTCCTCTTTGTGAGAACGCCAATCACACCATTCACAACCTCTTCAAAATCGATGAATTTTTCTTCAGAGTAGCTTGGAAAGGAATAAACTGATTCTTCAGTGAAATCGGAATCAGTTGAGCTCCTGTATGTCCACTCTTTTGTGATCCTGACCTTTTTCAGGCAGCTTTGCAGAACGTTGCCCGTGTTTTTCACCATGAGGCCAAGACGGTTGAAGCTTGACGCACACCCGTTGACGCAAAGATTTGCTGTTTTGGGCATTTTCCGGGTCATCTTAATGATCCTGTTGACCTTTTGTTGAACTTCCTGTTCAATCATTTCTGTCAGTTCCTTGGTCTTTTTGCAAATTTTCTTCGTAATTCCGAGGAAAAGAGCAATGCACTTGAAGAGAGCATTTCCCATCACAGTTTTTATTGATGGGAACTTCTGACGAGCAGAAAGTCTCTTCTTGAGCATTGGAAGCAGGACCTTTAAAACATCCGCTGCTGATTTCTGGATAATTTCTGTTATCAAATCAGCAAGTGTGGCATGTGTGGCAACACACTTGCTCTCATACACACCAGGGTTATGGTCCTAAACAAGAGGTCACAAATACCAATTAGCCTGCTTTCTCCATCAGAGAAGGCCATGTAGCTGGCCCACATGAAATATCGAGGCCAAAGACCGCTTGGTTTATGACCGTATAGTACAGCTCAGATTGAGAATCTACTACAGGCTGCGGGTGGAAGATCATAGTGAACACTTGCACAACACATAAGGGTAAGTACCAGTAGGTGAGGTGCAGGTGTATCTTACAGATTTTTGTATCCTGCAGATTGCACAAGAAGCTCATGAGTGCTGTTCACATGATAAGTGTACGCTTCTTGCCTACTCCATACAGGTTTGCCATTTTTTGAGAAGCGTTCATACTTTTGATTGACGGCTACCATCTTTGACTTCCTGTCCATGTGTAGGGGTTATGGACCCAGGACATTAATTGTTGTTGTGTTTGTCACTTCCTGTTTTATTTTGTTGTATTTCCTGTGCTCACCATTGCTTTCGAGGTCCTTTGACACTTCCCTCCTTGTGTGTTCCCTCCCTCCTGGCACACCTGTATGTGGTTAACCAATCCTCTCTCCCTGTTATATGGCCTCGTCTCCCTTGCACGGGTGGTCGGGTGGTTTTGTTTGTTTGCTCTGATTTAATGTTCCTCTCTCGAGTCATTAAATCTATTTCTTCTTTATTTCGAGTCCGTCTGCATTTGTGTCCGCACGTCAACCTTGACACCATGAGCTTATGCAGAACTGATGTTTTCCAAATTCTGACCTGCATGACTCAGTGTTTAGAGTTTGGACCTCTGACCTGCTCCATGGTTTGAAGCTCAGTGGTTTCCCCTCCTAGCCTCATTTATTTCTGTTCTATGTTCAGAACATACGATTAGATGAATGTGATGCACATTTCTACTGAATTTATGTTGACAATTATTTGTTTTCATTAAAAAATGACAATTGTATTATTTTCACCTACACAGGTCACACAGCTGAGTAGTAATTAGTGCTTTATTTAAAAAACTTTATTTGATTTTTATTTTGTTTACGAGTAAAAAAAATCCTTTTTGCTGCCCTTTTTTCCCCCCTTTTTTTCAACAAAAACATGTTTTAAAGGTAAAAAGGAACAGCCTTCAACCGGTTTGCAGTCAGGAAGGGGATCATCGCGGCAGCAGGGGGGGGCTGATGCGCAGATTAGTTTTCATCCAGTTTGCAGCTGTAGTCATGTGACGATGTGTGGGTATATCCATCCAAATGTGGACCCGTCCAAACCACAGAGCTGTTGTGGACTTTAGGAGGACGTCGGGAGGAGCACTCACTCGCTCAGGTGTGTAGAAGGTGTGATTGAACGTGCGTGTACTTCTCCATTTACATGATGAGGCGTGCACGCGCTGCGTGAGAAATGTTTGGATTTTTCTAGGGGTGGGGGTTTCCATGTCTGAAGCCATTCTAATTTAGCACATTGCTAAAGTGTTAGTTAAAAGCAAAATTAGCTTATAAAACCTTGGTAGATGCCAAATTTGTTACGGGAGCGAAGGAGAACCCCGACGCAGAGTGTCAAAGATGGAAAAAACACGTTTATTTTGCAGCGGCCAAAAATCAAAAATAGAGGCAGGGAATAATCCAACTGGGCAGGAAAAAAAAAACACTTGGCAAGAGTCGAATCACATGGACAACCTGACGGAATCATCTGGCAAACAGTGGTGGTGGGTAGACTGGTTTAAGTAAGGTGAGCTAATGAGAGGATTGAGTGCAGGTGTCTCTGGAGTGGTTGACACACCCCCTGCCACTCACATGCTCTGAAAAAACAAGGAAGTGAGGGGAAAAAACAACACAGAGCCTCCACAGCCATCACAGTACCTCCCCATCAACGGACGCCACCCGGCGGCCGACCAGGCTTGTGCGGGTGCCGGACATAAAAGTCGTGCAGAAGAGCCGGGGACAAGATCAGGGAACGAGAAATCCAGGAGCGCTCCTCCGGACCATACCCCTCCCAATCCACCAAATACTGCCACCCGCGCCCCCGCCGCCGAACATCCAACAGGCGGCGAACGGCATAGGCCGGGTGATCATCAACGAGCAGGGGGGGCGGAGGGGGCACGGCCGGAGGGCCGAGAGCACTGTCCGAGACGGGCTTCAGGAGGGAGACATGGAAGGATGGGTGCACTTTCAAAGAAGCCGGCAGCTTCAATCGGACAGCAGCAGGGTTCAGGACACGGTCAATCTCAAAGGGACCAATATACCTGGGAGACAACTTCCGAGACTCACACTGCAGAGGAAGGTCACGTGTGGAGAGCCAGACCCGTTGTCCAGGCTTGTAGTCAGGGGCTGGAACTCGATGACGGTCTGCCAACCTTCGGTTGCGCTCCGCCGCACGACCCAACGCAGCCCTGACCCCACGCCAGACCCGTCGAGCTCTTCTCAGGTGCACCTGAATAGAAGGCACGGCCACTGCCGTCTCCTGTGTTGGGAAAAGGGGAGGCTGGTAGCCGTTAGATGCCATGAATGGAGACATGCCCGTGGCCGAAGAGACCAAGGTGTTGTGGGCATATTCAATCCAAGCCAGGTGAGTAGACCAGGAAGCAGGGTGATCGGCCGCCACACAACGGATGGCAGCCTCCAGGTCCTGGTTCGTCCGTTCCGTCTGTCCATTGGATTGCGGGTGATAACCAGATGACAAACTGAGTGTAGCCCCAATGGCCCTACAGAAAGCCCCCAGAACCGGGAAGTGAACTGGGGACCTCTGTCGGAAACAATGTCCAGCGGAAGTCCATGAAGCCTAAAAACATGCTGAACCAGGAGATTAGCGGTCTCGAACGCCGTAGGCAGCTTAGCAAGGGCAATAAAATGGGCAGACTTAGAAAAACGGTCAACAACTGTCAGAATGGCGGTGTTACCCTCTGACGGGGGAAGTCCAGTGACGAAATCCACAGCAATGTGCGACCAAGGGCGATGAGGCGTCGGAAGTGGATGAAGCAGTCCGGCAGGGGGACGATGAGACGGTTTGTTGCGGGCACAAATGGAGCAGGCAGAGACAAATTCCCGGGTGTCAGGTATCATGGACGGCCACCAGAAGCGCTGTTGCAGCAGGAACAGCGTGCGGTGGACCCCAGGGTGGCATGCCAGTGTAGAATTGTGACCCCACTGCAGCACAGCAGACCTGGCAGACGGGGGCACAAATAGAAGACCGGCAGGACACGCAGGTGGGATGGGGAGGTTCGCCTGAGCCTCCTGCACGACCTTCTCTACCGCCCAGCTGGCAGCTCCTACCACACATGAAAAAGGCACAATGGTGTCCTCCCCAGGCTCAGCACCAGTAGATTGGTCAAACTGACGAGACAGGGAGTCGGGCTTCCCATTCTTGGATCCAGGACGGTAGGTGAGTGTGAAATTGAAGCGGCCCAGGAACAGGGCCCACCGAGCTTGACGAGAGTTGAGCCTGCGAGCAGAACGGATGTAGGACAAGTTCTTGTGATCAGACCATGCCAGAAATGGTTGAGAAGCACCCTCCAGCCAGTGTCTCCACTCCTTGAGCGCCAAAACCACCGCCAACAGTTCCCGGTTCCCCACATCGTAGTTCCTCTCGGCAGGAGTGAGACGCCGAGAGAAAAAAGCACAGGGGTGCAGCTTCTGGTCAGAGGCAGACCGCTGGGACAGGACAGCTCCAACTCCAGTCTCCGAGGCATCCACCTCCACCACGTATTGAGCTGTAGGAACAGGGTGGCACAACACAGGAGCAGAACAGAACAGGTGCTTCAACTTGACAAAAGCCTCGTTTGCTTCAGGTGACCAGGAAAACGGGACCCGTACCGAAGTAAGTCTGGTAAGAGGAGAGGCTACTCTGCTGTAGTCCCGAATGAACCTCCGGTAAAAGTTAGCAAATCCCAAAAACCTCTGAAGTTGCTTCCTGGTAGCAGGCGTCGGCCACTCCGCCACGGCCTTGACCTTGGACGGATCGGGCTCTAGCTGTCCCTCCCCCAACACAAAACCCAAAAAACTAACAGAGGACACGTGAAAAACACATTTCTCGGACTTCACATACAGTCTATTTTCCAATAACCGCTGCAACACAAGTCTGACATGCTGAACGTGCTCACTTTCAGTGCGGGAGAAAATCAAAATATCGTCCAAATACACAAACACAAATCTATTCAGCATGTCACGTAACACATCATTAATGAGTGCCTGAAAAACAGCGGGAGCATTAGTCAGTCCAAATGGCATAACGAGGTATTCGAAATGTCCCAACGGCGTGTTAAATGCCGTCTTCCACTCATCCCCCTCTTTAATCCTCACCAAGTGATAAGCATTACGGAGGTCCAACTTGGTGAAGACAGTTGCCTGGTTTAAAAGGCTGAAAGCCGAGTCAAGGAGAGGCAGGGGATACTTGTTCTTGACAGTAATATCATTCAAACCCCTAAAGTCAATACAAGGGCGTAGAGAGCCGTCCTTCTTGTCCACGAAAAAAAAACCGGCCCCCACAGGAGAAGAGGAGGGCCGAATGAGTCCGGCAGCCAAACTCTCTGTGATGTACGTCTCCATAGCCTCTCTCTCCGGTATTGACAGTTTGTACAGCTTGCTAGACGGCAATGGAGCACCGGAGATTAGATCTATAGAACAGTCATAAGGCCTATGTGGGGGCAAGGAAGAGGCACGGTCCTTGGAAAAAACCTCCTGGAGATCATGGTACGCTGGAGGGACAGACGACAAGTCCACTGGCTTGGGAGGGGAAGGCATGTCCATCCTGGGAGTGGGAACAGCCGCACGCAAACAGTGAGAGTGGCAAAATAAACTCCAATTTACAATGGATTTACTTGACCAGTCCATGTGAGGGTTGTGGAGGATGAGCCAGGGAAGTCCCAGAACGAGGGGAGCAGAAGGTGAGGGAATGATGTAGAGCGAAATAAGCTCATGGTGATTCCCAGAAATCAGCAAGGACAGAGGCACTGTACGGCGAGTTATTCGGGACAGCACTCTACCATCTAAGGCCAGGACCTCTTTAGGCTCAGGAAGCAATTCGGATGGGATGTTGGCCCTAGACACAAACTCCGAGTCGATAAAATTGTCATCTGCACCAGAGTCCACCAGGGCAAAGACAGGAATACAGGTTGCATTGAGAGAAATAGTCCCACTTAGTTGGAAGCGCTTGGAGGGCTTGATGGGGGTCTGGCTCACCAGCGCCCCTCCCGAGGCTGGCAAGCCTGACCTTTTGGCCGAACAGGGCAACTGGGCAGCATGTGGCCTGCCTGGCCACAATAAAAACAGAGACCTTGGCGACGACGACGTTGACGTTCCTCCGGAGGAAGCCGCATACCACCAAGCTGCATGGGCTCCTCAGGTGGTGAAGCGGTGGAAACCAACTCAGGCAGAGGAGGAGCAGGAAAACCGGGTCGGCTGGGAATCCCGGGACAGGAACCAGTAACGGGGAAAATGACCCTGTCTGCTCTCTCCCTGAGTCTCTCGCGAAGGCGGTTATCGAGCCTTATCGAGAGGGAAATTAAGTCCTCTAATGAACCCACCTCATCTCTGGCAGCCAGTTGGTCTTTAACCTCTTCACTAAGGCCCCGGAAAAAAATGGTCTGGAGGGCCTTGTCATCCCACTGGCACTCAGCGGCCAGTATACGGAAATCAATAGAATAGGACGAAACTGAACCAGAACCCTGGTGTAAAGACAGTAACCTATTACCCGCTTCTTTTCCCTGTAGTGGATGGTCAAAAACCTTCAACATCTCAGCTGTAAATGAGTTAAGGGTGTTACAAACTGGTGAGCGGCTGTTGGCTAGCGCTACAGCCCAGGCTGATGCTTTTCCAGAAAGAAGGCTCATGATAAAAGCTACTCTGGACTGATGCGTGGAGTAGGTGAGTGGCTGCTGATCAAAAACTAAAGTACACTGATGTAGAAACTGGTTACATGACCCTATTTCACCTGAATACCGGTTGGGAGTCGGAATAAAAGGTTCCCGGGGCTGTGCAGCCTGGAAAGGTGCAGGAGCAGATGCTGAAGGAGCCGGAAGAGAAGCATCAGCGGAGTCTGGGGCCGGAACTGGTCGAGGTGAAGTCAGAGAGGCGAGTTGGGTCGTAACCGCCGTCAGTTGTTTCCCCAGCTGGTTGACGCCCTCAGAGAGATCTTGGATGGTGTCCATCACAGACTGAATGGCTTGGCCCTGCTGTCCCACACGAGCTCCCTGAGACGCAATCGCCTGCTTGATCCTCTCGGTTTCAGCTAGAGTCCGGTTCAGTAGTTCAGTCTCTGCGGGGTTCATTTTGGCCAGATGATTCTGTTACGGGAGCGAAGGAGAACCCCGACGCAGAGTGTCAAAGATGGAAAAAACACGTTTATTTTGCAGCGGCCAAAAATCAAAAATAGAGGCAGGGAATAATCCAACTGGGCAGGAAAAAAAAAAACACTTGGCAAGAGTCGAATCACATGGACAACCTGACGGAATCATCTGGCAAACAGTGGTGGTGGGTAGACTGGTTTAAGTAAGGTGAGCTAATGAGAGGATTGAGTGCAGGTGTCTCTGGAGTGGTTGACACACCCCCTGCCACTCACATGCTCTGAAAAAACAAGGAAGTGAGGGGAAAAAACAACACAGAGCCTCCACAGCCATCACAAAATTAGCTCAAACAGATAACAAATTGCTGAATAATAGCTAGAAGCCAAATTAGCTTGAAAAACCTTGGTAGATGCCAAATTAGCTAAAACAGCTAGCATATTGCTGAAATGTTAGCAATAAGCCAAATTTGCTTAAAAATCCATGGTAAATGCCAAATTAGCTCAAACAGCTAGCATGTTGCTGAAATGTTAGCTAAAGGCAAAATTAGCTTGAAAAACCTTGGTAGATGCCAAATTAGCTCAAATAGCTAGCATATTGCTGAAATGTTAGCTAAAAGCCAAATTTGCTCAAATAACCATATTAGGTGCTAAATTAGCTCAAACAGCTAGCATATTGCTGAAATGTTAGTTAAAAGCCAAATTAGCTTAAAAACCTTGTTAGGTGGTAAATTAGCTCAAACGACATTAACTGAATGCTAAATTGGCTTCAAAAACTTCAGTAGATGCCAAAGTTAGATCAAAAAGTGCTAAAAAATATGAACAAGAGAGATGATGTGTAAACAAAAGTAACATTTAAACAGAACAGATAAGAACTGACTTTTAAATAAGATTGAAATGTTGAAAAATGCAAGTATATTTCTAAAAGCTTTGTTTTAAAGAAAGAGATGTTCTACTTTAGAAAGATCTAAATGAAAAACCCACTTTAAGAAGAGAAAAGTCTTGGATACCTGTAAAAATCCTGAAACTGCTTCATTCTGCGTCTGTGAGGGGAGGGGAGGCGTGGGGAGACGTGAGCTGCAGCCTGGGAGCAGAGGGGAGGGGTGAGCAGGTGCACCATGGGAGCATGACTTGACAGAATCAGCATTTGAAAACACTTGCTCCGAACATTTGACCGCCATTCGTCAACCATACGTCTGAACAGAATAATTCTTTCAGTTTTACAAAGCACAAGAGTTCAGGAATCCATTGATATACATATTATTTATGTCAAGTTTAAAGTCTTTATGTGAATTCAATCAGAAGTGGCACTAAAAAGTTGATCATATGATGAGCTATAAACCCCATGTTATCCTATGGCAAAGCGGCTTCTTGACTACCTCCAAACAAATGTTCATATCTTCTTTCACTTATCAGAAAAGTTGAACCCTTGTAAGAATCACAAGGCTTTGGGCTACAATGTATGTAAAAGTATTTACTCTACAGCTTTGAGAGTTAGATTTTATGCATCTAGTGGGATTTTCCTACGTTTTGATGAAAAAAATCATGTCACTGCGACAAACGGTGGCCGAGTTACAGCGATTTATCAATTTTTTTTTTCTTAAAAAACCTGGTCTCCCCACTATAGGCTATGACGTCATACACTCTAGATTGTCCTAAAATCGGGCAAAACGTACTAAATTGCCTCATTTCAAATAGCTGTAGTTCAAAAACTACAAGACATATCCAAAATAAAAGTAATGCGTGTTATCTCCAAACCTTTCACAACATTTTAAAGAAAAAATTGTAGGAGGAGATACATTTCAAAAACAGTGAAAAAACGGACTCAAAAAGCGGACTCCCCATTGACTTCCATTATATTTTGAAATTCAAAAACTTCGAAAATTTCAAAAACTATAAATATTTGCAGAATTGTTTGAATACTGCAGAAAAGTGCAAAAAATACAGAACAAATGCATGTTTAAATTTTTAAAATAGCATAATGTATGCAGAAGTTAGGAATGCAGAAAGTTTGAAGCTGCAAAAGAGCCTTCGCCGTGTATTTCTACGGCAAAAATTGCGGCAATTTTGTTGAATTGCATAAAAACCATAAGTTGCAGGAGAAATTTTAAAAGAGAGCAATAATGTCCTAAACAGGCTGTGATGAGGATGCAAAATGTTTTGCATTTGGTTGTATTTATTTCTTTTTATGACTGCTTGAGTTTCCATGCTTAAATTTAAAGGAATTATTTTGCTGTTCTGGAATGTTCTTTTTCTTCACATATGTGTATTTCCTGTTTTGTTTCTGAGTAAATGACTCCTCATCATTTGCAGGTGTTCTTGCCAAATGCTCTTTCTGATTGGCTGTAGAAATGTTTGCAGGAAGTGTTCCTGATTATATAAGGACGTTCTGAGAATGGGTCAAGAGGCCTTCCCCTAATCTCTGCATTGCCCAATAAAAAATGGCATTTTTCAGCAAACAGGAGTAGTTGGCTGATTTACTTGATTTACCCGATACGCCTGTTTGGACCACTCATAACAATGGTGTCAGAAGTGGGATTGAGACAGAATGTTTAAGAGGGTTTATACAAACATTTTGGCCCCATGAGAAGGGGGAGACATGGAAGAGGTCGTGGAACAGGGACATCATCTTCAGCACGAATGGAGGAAAGTGAAGATGTTTCACCTTTGCCACTGCCGCTTGAAGGGACAGTCATGGCTGGTGACACACATGATCCTGTGGTGCGACCAAAGCAACGTACAGCAAGTGGTGTGAGTGGAGGACCTTTTGACTCTGACATTCTCGCAGAAATCAAAGAGTTTATGCACCACACAAGGAACACAGATGAACTGCTTTTTGCACATATTAATGAACCGAGAAAAAGTTCTCCTAAACTGAAACATGATCCCTGTGATGACCATTGCAATCCTGTCCGGAGTGATTTATCCCCTGCAGCCACAGGTGCCTCACAGTCAGCTGCTCACCAGAGGTCTTCTCCACCCTCAGCAGGACCTATGCATAGTGTTCAGGATGAGCGGGACAGTGATGGTGTGCAACGCCGGTCAGGTCAACAGCATCTTCAATTTTTGTATCCAGGTGATCCCCGTATACCGGAATTCAGAGAAGGCGAGGATCCAGAAAATTTCTTTGTGAGATTGCACGCACATAGGGGTGGCATCTGGATGAATGGGCTCCCAGAGTGGTCACATTACTAACTGGCAAAGCTCTGGAGGCTTATGCTGGAATGGACAAAGATCAATCTGAATGTTATGATGCTATTAAAGCTGTTGTGTTGTTGAAGTTTGATGTCACAGAGGAATCCTACAGGCAGCGGTTTCGCAGCATCACTGTGCCAGCAGGAGAGACGGTACATGAGACATACAACAGGATGAAAGGTCTCTACAAGCAGTGGATGTGCCCAGAGAGCCGCAGCAAAGAGGACATGGGTGAGACAATAATCTTGGAACAGTATCTTCGTGTGCTGCCTCCAGATGTTCGAACTTGGATTAAGGAACATAGCCCAAGGTCAGGAGAAGTGGCTGCTGACCTGGATGAGCGCTACTTTGCTGCTCATCGGGACCATACCAGACAAAAGGGGTTTGCTCCAAAACCAAGGTATGGGGAAGACATGCCTCATGGTGGGAATTGTGTGGTTAATTGCAGCAGTAAGAAGCCATTGATACACTCCAAAAGCAAGCACAACTTTGTTTGTTATTATTGTCAACAACCAGGACACAAGGTTGCCTTGTGCCCTCTACGAAAACCAAAGTCAGTTGAGTTGTGTGTTATGTCTCCTATTGATGATACCAGTGTGAACTGTAAGGAAATGTTACACAAACATGTGGTTGATGTTGCGGTCAATGGTTTGAATAGAAAGGCATTAATTGACACTGGTAGTTCCCAAACCTTGTTGAAATCTTCTCTACTTAACAACGAATTGCTAAACGACGATCAAAGTGTTACTATTGCTTGTGTACATGGGTGTCAGAAAAATTATCCAACTGCAGATGTAACTCTTGAGATGGAAGGTCAAGCATTCATGTTAACAGTTGGAGTTCTTGATTGTTTGGCATATGATGTGATATTGGGAGAGGATTTACCAATTCTGGACAACCTGATAAGTCAGACTTCTGAAACACACACTTGTGCTGTGGTAACACGTTCAATGGCAAAGGGTTTAGAACCTCTACCACAAGTGGATGATGATCTGTTTGAGGGGAAGCATAAAATTAGGAAAACTAAACGCCAAAAACTTCATGAAAAAAACAAATGGGAGGAAAAGACGAATAGGTATAACCCTGTTATTTCAGAGATGCCGTGTGAGTCACAATGGCAGATCCCAAGCAACTTTGAAGAAAGTCAGCACAACGATTCATCTCTTAAACCATTGTTTGATAGATGTGTGGTGGATGAAAATAAAAAAACTGTTGCACAGAGTTTCTTGCACCATCCGTTTGTAATGATAAACAACCTTTTGTACATGGCAGACGCTGAGAAACCTAGACTGGTGGTTCCCAAGTTACATCGAGAAATGATTTTGAATTTAGGACACACTATACCATGGGCAGGACATTTAGGACAAGCTAAAACCTATTATCGCATAGCTCAACATTTTTATTGGCTGGGGCTATATAAAGATGTAGCAGAGTATTGTAAAACATGTCATGAATGTCAAATGGTATCCCCAAAGAAGGTTTCAGATAGGGCTTGCTTGCAAACATTGCCTATCATGGATATACCTTATGACCGAATCGCAATGGATGTTATTGGTCCCTTACCAAAAAGCAATGGGCGGACACAAATATGCATTGGTTGTTTGTGATTATGCGACAAGATATCCTGATGTCTATCAGTTGCGCTCCATTAAGGTTAAACATTGTCCAATGTTTAGTGGACCTTTTTTCCAGAGTTGGCATACCCAAAGAAATAATAACAGATCAGGGAACTAATTTCATGTCACATTTGATAAAGGCACTTTACTCCCAACTTCGGGTGAAAGGGATTAGAACTAGCCCATATTACCCTGAAACTGATGGCCTGGTCGAAAGATTCAATGGTACTTTAAAACAAATGTTAAGAAAATTTGTTCATGAAACAGGGAAAGACTGGGATAAATGATTACCTTTTTTTTGTTTGCTTATAGAGAAGTGCCACAAGCTTCCACTGGGTTTTCTCCATTTGAACTGCTCTATGGCAGACCAGTTCGAGGTCCATTGGACATGCTGAAGGAGAACTGGGTGGCTGGTCAGGCAGGATCAACAACCACTGTAATCTCTTACATTTTTCAAATGAGAGACAAGTTGGAAACTTTCAGAGAAGAAGCTAAAGCACATCTCCAGGAAGCTCAGCATAAACAGAAGGTATGGTACGACAAACGTGCTCGCAAGAGAGAGCTGCAGATTGGACAGAAAGTCTTGTTGTTGCTGCCGACTGGACCAAGTAAGCTGCTCGCCAAATGGCAGGGTCCCTACACGGTATCAAGAAAAGTGGGCCAAGTGACATATGAGATTCTTTGTCCTGATAAATATAAAAATAAGCAAGTGTACCATGCGAACCTTCTGAAGCCATATAAAGAAAGGGGTGTTCCTGAAGCCACTGAAAAGCATGTCTTGATGGTCAAAGATGTGCAACTTGATGAAACGGATGTCTTGGAAGCTGAAATGAGTCCCTCACGTAATCCAGCTGTGTCTGAGATGCCACCAGAACATCTGACACCAGACCAGTGGCACCAGCTTGGTGAGCTGAAAACATCTTTCACGTCATTATTCTCAGAAGTCCCAGGTAGAACTAATCTAATAAAACATAAGATTGTTTTATAGACCCAAAGACTGTTTGTCTGAAGACTTACAGAGTTCCAGAAAGAATGAAGGAACATTTGAAAAAGGAAGTGAAGAAGATGCTGGAAATGCGAGTGATTGAACCATCAACAAGTGAGTGATCAAACTCCATAGTACTAGTCCCAAAGAAGAACTCTACTCAGCCTTGATTTTGTTCTGATATGAGGAAGTTGAATAACAAGTCATGTTTTGATTCGTATCCCATGCCGCGCATTGATGAGCTTCTGGAACAGCCAAGTACATCACAACATTAGACTTGTGTAAAGGTTATTGGCAGGTTCCGCTTGACCCCTCATGCAAAAAGTACACAGCATTTCAGATTCCAGGAATGGAAATTTTCCAATACACAGTCATGCCGTTTGGTCTTCATGGAGCTCCTGCAACCTTTCAAAGGCTAATGGACATTGTTTTGAAAGACGGCTCCACTTTTGCATCTGCGTATCTGGATGATGTGGCGATTCACAGTGAAACTTGGGAAGATCTCTTCCATCTCACTGTCCTTTGCTGTCCTTAACAGTTCAAGGAAGAGGTTCTCGATGTCTGTGAGAACTTCTTTGACTTTATCCCTGGAAGACAGGTCACTTGTCAGCTCTTCTGTTATCCACAGCAACACCTCATGCATAAATGCTTTGACAGCACTTCTTGTGTTGGAGCGGAGAACCTTTTCTGACTCTGACTTGGACTCTTCCATTTGGTTACATGTGACCTGGAAGCCTCACTCAAAAAGAATTTCTGACATTTGAATCTGAATTCTTCGTTCAGATATCTAACCATTTGGTTAAATAGCTTCCTTGCGAATTCAGAGAAGCGCTCCTTTGGATCATTTGACAATGATTGTGAGACCAGGAAGTTTTTAACAATGTCCATCACTACACTGACGCTCGGATGAACTGTGTCGGAGGTCCTGGACTCAATCTGCATGTCTTCCAGAAGGGCGCTGGTTA
This sequence comes from Oryzias celebensis, assembly GCA_014656515.1. Classification (NCBI taxonomy): domain Eukaryota; kingdom Metazoa; phylum Chordata; class Actinopteri; order Beloniformes; family Adrianichthyidae; genus Oryzias; species Oryzias celebensis. Next base: position 3,142,075 of record BNCR01000018.1, on the reverse strand, counting down.
TGTCGGTTGCTGTGTTGACGCACACGGATTGCGAACAGTTGGTCCACTTTGTGAGAACGCCAATCACACCATTCACAACCTCTTCAAAATCAATGAATTTTTCTTCAGAGTAGCTTGGAAAGGAATAAACTGATTCTTCAGTGAAATCGGAATCAGTTGAGCTCCTGTATGTCCACTCTTTTGTGATCCTGACCTTTTTCAGGCAGCTTTGCAGAACGTTGCCCGTGTTTTTCACCATGAGGCCAAGACGGTTGAAGCTTGACGCACACCCGTTGACGCAAAGATTTGCTGTTTTGGGCATTTTCCGGGTCATCTTAATGATCCTGTTGACCTTTTGTTGAACTTCCTGTTCAATCATTTCTGTCACTTGAGACATTTGAAAGCTGTTCTAACAGAGATTCAAGAACCTGGTCTGACTGTGAATGTAATCAAATGTGCATGGGCACAAGAAGAAGTGAAGTATCTTGGATACTTGGTCGGTCACGGAGTAATCAAACCACAAGTAGAAAAAATAAAGGCCGTTCAGGAAATCCCAAGATTTACTTGATTTACCCGATACGCCTGTTTGGACCACTCATAACACAGGCTGAACATTTTGATGCGTAAATGGCAGAAATCGCATGAAGTATGCAGGAGATATGGACGACCGAAAAACGTACGGAAGAATAAAGGAAGAAGAAAAACTAGAAAAATTGCATTTCCTGCGGAAATACGTTTGATTGCAGAAATGCAGAAGGTTGTTGCTTTTGTATGCATAATTGCATAACTTTTAGCAGAAAAGGCTGGAAGGTTTTAAAATGAAAACAATTTTTAATAAATTGCTTAAGTTTATTTAATTACCCAGTACACTGTTTGCATATTGCTGAAATGTTAGCTAAAAGCCAAATTAGCTTAAAAAAACTTGGTGGATGCAAAATTAGTTCAAACAGCTAGCAAATTGCTGAAATGTTAGCTAAAAGCCAAGTTAGCTTGAAAAACTTTGGTAGATGCCAAAATAGCTCATTTATAAAGGGCCCTTCCAAGGTCTATATCTCACATCCCTGGGCCCACCACGTAAGGGCGCATGATCAAAGGACCCTCCCAAGGTCCATGTCACTTATTCCTTGAGCCTCCTGGTAGTGACTCATAATCAGAAGGCCCTTCTAAGATCCACCTCTCTCATTACCAAAGCCCAGGGGCTCATGATCATAAGGCCATTCAAAGCCCACATCCCTCATATATATGCCCACCAGTAAGTTGCTAATAATCAAGGGGCCATTCCAAAGTCCTCCTCCTCCATACCTAGGCCCACCAGTTGGGGCTCGTAATCAAAGGGCCCTTCCAAAGTACATTTCCCTCACACCTAGGCCCACTAGGTCAGGGATCATAATTAAGGGGCCTATGGTCCCTTGGTTTGGGATCATTGTTAGAGGGACCCCTGGGTGTGCACCCCCTCACACCCTGTGCCCCTAAGTCAGGAGCCCATAATCAGATTGCCCTTCAGGAAAATGGCCCCTCGTGACTGGGGCCTCCTGTATGGGGTTGAATCACTTTTCACCTAAGTGACACAACTGATCTTTCATGTAGCCAGCTAATAAAGGACTTCTGAACCGCTCTTAGTCCGGCTCTTCACCAAGGATCTGTCTGCCATGGGAGAACCCACCAGGGGGTTTTGGCCCAAGACAGCATAGCTCCCAGAAGAAAAGCCCTCAAACCCCTCCACCACGGTAAGGTGGCGGCTCACGGAGGGGATTTTTTTTTTTTTTTTTTTTTTTTTTTTTTTTTTATGCATGCTTTAGTTTTTTTTTATTTGTTTTATTTTTTATTCATGCTTTAATTTTATTGTGTTTTCTGTTTTTTGTTGTTTTTTTTCTTTCTTCTTTTGGTGCTTTCATTTAGTTTTTTTGCTTTGTAATTTTTTTTTTCTTCTTTTTATTATTTTTTTAGTACTTAGTGTTGCTAAAATCTAAAATGACAGCTAAAACCTACTACAATCTTTATTGACAGTCAATAAAGCTAAAACCTACCACAATCTTTATTGACAGTCAACAAAGCTAAAACCTACCACAATCTTTATTGACAGTCAATAAAGCTAAAACCTACCACAATCTTTATTGACAGTCAACAAAGCTAAAACCTACCACAATCTTTATTGACAGCTAAAACTTACTACAATCTTTAATTACAGCTAAAACCTAATGTTAAATTACACAGACACTCTTTTTGTGGGAACAAAACATCCCCACAGTGTTTCCCAAACACCTGGAAATCTACTTGCTCCTATGGGAGGGGCAAAATAGATTGCTCATGAACTTTGCAACTCGAGAAAGTCCTCTTCTGAAAAGGCCTTTCTTTCGCTGCTCTTTTCTTAGTCCCAGGTGCTGCTTTACACACTCCATAACTATTTTAACAATAGAGTCAGGTGAAGTAAAAGCAGCTTTAAGGAAATTTTCGGAGGTGCCAAACTTGAGGTCCATGATCACAACTGTTTTTATGGTTTTCAAAGTCTCAGGTACTACGAGGCTTCTATAGACCACAGACGTTTTATCAGGAAGCACTTGTTTTGAGAGACACTCAATTACCTCCTGGATTTCAGCGGCCTGCTTAGCGTTCTTTTTATTTTTAAGGTGGCTTGATAAGATCATGATTAGAAAGCCCGTCATTACGGCGTCATTCCAGACTTCACTTGTAGGTGATGACTCTTTGACTGATTCAGACGAGACAGATTCTTCAACCAATGAATATTTGATTGAAGACACGTCGTCTGTGGTGTTTGAACCTGCCAAAGGAGCTGGGCCTTCCTCATCATGTGTTTCATCAGTCCACGCTTCTCTAAGTCCCATCTCATCATCGTTTTCTTCTTCATCAGATGATTCTTCAGGGGACTCTTCCATCTCATCATCATTTTCTTCTTCATCAGATGATTCCTCAGAAGACTCTTCCATCTCACTGTCCTTTGCTGTCCTTAACAGTTCAAGGAAGAGGTTCTCGATGTCTGTGAGAACTTCTTTGACTTTATCCCTGGAAGACAGGTCACTTGTCAGCTCTTCTGTTATCCACAGCAACACCTCATGCATAAATGCTTTGACAGCACTTCTTGTGTTGGAGCGGAGAACCTTTTCTGACTCTGACTTGGACTCTTCCGTTTGGTGAAGAAGATGTTGGAATTTCGTCATCATGTTCTCAAACAGAGCCTTGTCCATGCTTTCAGACAGCTGTGCGATTTCCTCTTTGCTTGAGATGGTTTCCATGTTCAGATCCGGTTTCTCAATTTTTTGGATCACATCAAACAAACTGACCAGTTTATTTAGGATCACGTCCTGATCCAGTGGTGACGTAACCTGGGTTTGTTGGGATTTCCCGGTTTCCGTGACATGATCTTGGAATGTTACATGTGATCTGGAAGCCTCAATCAAAAAGAATTTCTGACATTTGAATCTGAATTCTTCGTTCAGATATCTAACCATTTGGTTAAATAGCTTCCTTGCGAATTCAGAGAAGCGCTCCTTTGGATCATTTGACAATGATTGTGAGACCAGGAAGTTTTTAACAATGTCCATCACTACACTGACGCTCGGATGAACTGTGTCGGAGGTCCTGGACTCAATCTGCATGTCTTCCAGAAGGGCGCTGGTTATGTCGGTTGCTGTGTTGACGCACACGGATTGCGAACAGTTGGTCCACTTTGTGAGAACGCCAATCACACCATTCACAGCCTCTTCAAAATCGATGAATTTTTCTTCAGAGTAGCTTGGAAAGGAATAAACTGATTCTTCAGTGAAATCGGAATCAGTTGAGCTCCTGTATGTCCACTCTTTTGTGATCCTGACCTTTTTCAGGCAGCTTTGCAGAACGTTGCCCGTGTTTTTCACCATGAGGCCAAGACGGTTGAAGCTTGACACACACCCGTTGACGCAAAGATTTGCTGTTTTGGGCATTTTCCGGGTCATCTTAATGATCCTGTTGACCTTTTGTTGAACTTCCTGTTCAATCATTTCTGTCAGTTCCTTGGTCTTCTTGCAAATTTTCTTCGTAATTCCGAGGAAAAGAGCAATGCACTTGAAGAGAGCATTTCCCATCACAGTTTTTATTGATGGGAACTTCTGACGAGCAGAAAGTCTCTTCTTGAGCATTGGAAGCAGGACCTTTAAAACATCCGCTGCTGATGTCTGGATAATTTCTGTTATCAAATCAGCAAGTGTGGCATGTGTGGCAACACACTTGCTCTCATACACACCAGGGTTATGGTCCTAAACAAGAGGTCACAAATACCAATTAGCCTGCTTTTTCCATCAGAGAAGGCCATGTAGCTGGCCCACATGAAATATCGAGGCCAAAGACCGCTTGGTTTATGACCGTATAGTACAGCTCAGATTGAGAATCTACTACAGGCTGCGGGTGGAAGATCATAGTGAACACTTGCACAACACATAAGGGTAAGTACTGGTAGGTGAGGTGCAGGTGTATCTTACAGATTTTTGTTTCCTGCAGATTGCACAAGAAGCTCATGAGTGCTGTTCACATGATAAGTGTACGCTTCTTGCCTGCTCCATACAGGTTTGCCATTTTTTGAGAAGCGTTCATACTTTTGATTGACGGCTACCATCTTTGACTTCCTGTCCATGAGCTTATGCAGAACTGATGTTTTCCAAATTCTGACCTGCATGACTCAGTGTTTAGAGTTTGGACCTCTGACCTGCTCCATGGTTTGAAGCTCAGTGGTTTCCCCTCCTAGCCTCATTTATTTCTGTTCTATGTTCAGAACATACGATTAGATGAATGTGATGCACATTTCTACTGAATTTATGTTGACAATTATTTGTTTTCATTAAAAAATGACAATTGTATTATTTTCACCTACACAGGTCACACAGCTGAGTAGTAATTAGTGCTTTATTTTAAAAACTTTATTTGATTTTTATTTTGTTTACGAGTAAAAAAAATCCTTTTTGCTGCCCTTTTTTCCCCCCTTTTTTTCAACAAAAACATGTTTTAAAGGTAAAAAGGAACAGCCTTCAACCGGTTTGCAGTCAGGAAGGGGATCATCGCGGCAGCAGGGGGGGCTGATGCGCAGATTAGTTTTCATCCAGTTTGCAGCTGTAGTCATGTGACGATGTGTGGGTATATCCATCCAAATGTGGACCCGTCCAAACCACAGAGCTGTTGTGGACTTTAGGAGGACGTCGGGAGGAGCACTCACTCGCTCAGGTGTGTAGAAGGTGTGATTGAACGTGCGTGTACTTCTCCATTTACATGATGAGGCGTGCACGCGCTGCGTGAGAAATGTTTGGATTTTTCTAGGGGTGGGGGTTTCCATGTCTGAAGCCATTCTAATTTAGCACATTGCTAAAGTGTTAGTTAAAAGCAAAATTAGCTTATAAAACCTTGGTAGATGCCAAATTAGCTCAAACAGATAACAAATTGCTGAATAATAGCTAGAAGCCAAATTAGCTTGAAAAACCTTGGTAGATGCCAAATTAGCTAAAACAGCTAGCATATTGCTGAAATGTTAGCAATAAGCCAAATTTGCTTAAAAATCCATGGTAAATGCCAAATTAGCTCAAACAGCTAGCATGTTGCTGAAATGTTAGCTAAAGGCAAAATTAGCTTGAAAAACCTTGGTAGATGCCAAATTAGCTCAAATAGCTAGCATATTGCTGAAATGTTAGCTAAAAGCCAAATTTGCTCGAAAAACCATATTAGGTGCTAAATTAGCTCAAACAGCTAGCATATTGCTGAAATGTTAGTTAAAAGCCAAATTAGCTTAAAAACCTTGTTAGGTGGTAAATTAGCTCAAACGACATTAACTGAATGCTAAATTGGCTTCAAAAACTTCAGTAGATGCCAAAGTTAGATCAAAAAGTGCTAAAAAATATGAACAAGAGAGATGATGTGTAAACAAAAGCAACATTTAAACAGAACAGATAAGAACTGACTTTTAAATAAGATTGAAATGTTGAAAAATGCAAGTATATTTCTAAAAGCTTTGTTTTAAAGAAAGAGATGTTCTACTTTAGAAAGATCTAAATGAAAAACCCACTTTAAGAAGAGAAAAGTCTTGGATACCTGTAAAAATCCTGAAACTGCTTCATTCTGCGTCTGTGAGGGGAGGGGAGGCGTGGGGAGACGTGAGCTGCAGCCTGGGAGCAGAGGGGAGGGGTGAGCAGGTGCACCATGGGAGCATGACTTGACAGAATCAGCATTTGAAAACACTTGCTCCGAACATTTGACCGCCATTCGTCAACCATACGTCTGAACAGAATAATTCTTTCAGTTTTACAAAGCACAAGAGTTCAGGAATCCATTGATATACATATTATTTATGTCAAGTTTAAAGTCTTTATGTGAATTCAATCAGAAGTGGCACTAAAAAGTTGATCATATGATGAGCTAAAAACCCCATGTTATCCTATGGCAAAGCGGCTTCTTGACTACCTCCAAACAAATGTTCATATCTTCTTTCACTTATCAGAAAAGTTGAACCCTTGTAAGAATCACAAGGCTTTGGGCTACAATGTATGTAAAAGTATTTACTCTACAGCTTTGAGAGTTAGATTTTATGCATCTAGTGGGATTTTCCTACGTTTTGATGAAAAAAATCATGTCACTGCGACAAACGGTGGCCGAGTTACAGCGATTTATCAATTTTTTTTTCTTAAAAAACCTGGTCTCCCCACTATAGGCTATGACGTCATACACTCTAGATTGTCCTAAAATCGGGCAAAACGTACTAAATTGCCTCATTTCAAATAGCTGTAGTTCAAAAACTACAAGACATATCCAAAATAAAAGTAATGCGTGTTATCTCCAAACCTTTCACAACATTTTAAAGAAAAAATTGTAGGAGGAGATACATTTCAAAAACAGTGAAAAAACGGACTCAAAAAGCGGACTCCCCATTGACTTCCATTATATTTTGAAATTCAAAAACTTAAAAAATTTCAAAAACTATAAATATTTGCAGAATTGTTTGAATACTGCAGAAAAGTGCAAAAAATACAGAACAAATGCATGTTTAAATTTTTAAAATAGCATAATGTATGCAGAAGTTAGGAATGCAGAAAGTTTGAAGCTGCAAAAGAGCCTTCGCCGTGTATTTCTACGGCAAAAATTGCGGCAATTTTGTTGAATTGCATAAAAACCATAAGTTGCAGGAGAAATTTTAAAAGAGAGCAATAATGTCCTAAACAGGCTGTGATGAGGATGCAAAATGTTTTGCATTTGGTTGTATTTATTTCTTTTTATGACTGCTTGAGTTTCCATGCTTAAATTTAAAGGAATTATTTTGCTGTTCTGGAATGTTCTTTTTCTTCACATATGTGTATTTCCTGTTTTGTTTCTGAGTAAATGACTCCTCATCATTTGCAGGTGTTCTTGCCAAATGCTCTTTCTGATTGGCTGTAGAAATGTTTGCAGGAAGTGTTCCTGATTATATAAGGACGTTCTGAGAATGGGTCAAGAGGCCTTCCCCTAATCTCTGCATTGCCCAATAAAAAATGGCATTTTTCAGCAAACAGGAGTAGTTGGCTGATTTACTTGATTTACCCGATACGCCTGTTTGGACCACTCATAACAATGGTGTCAGAAGTGGGATTGAGACAGAATGTTTAAGAGGGTTTATACAAACATTTTGGCCCCATGAGAAGGGGGAGACATGGAAGAGGTCGTGGAACAGGGACATCATCTTCATCACGAATGGAGGAAAGTGAAGATGTTTCGCCTTTGCCACTGCCGCTTGAAGGGACAGTCATGGCTGGTGACACACATGATCCTGTGGTGCGACCAAAGCAACGTACAGCAAGTGGTGTGAGTGGAGGATCTTTTGACTCTGACATTCTCGCAGAAATCAAAGAGTTTATGCACCACACCAGGAACACAGATGAACTGCTTTTTGCACATATTAATGAACCGAGAAAAAGTTCTCCTAAACTGAAACATGATCCCTGTGATGACCATTGCAATCCTGTCCGGAGTGATTTATCCCCTGCAGCCACAGGTGCCTCACAGTCAGCTGCTCACCAGAGGTCTTCTCCACCCTCAGCAGGACCTATGCATAGTGTTCAGGATGAGCGGGACAGTGATGGTGTGCAACGCCGGTCAGGTCAACAGCGTCTTCAATTTTTGTATCCAGGTGATCCCCGTATACCGGAATTCAGAGAAGGCGAGGATCCAGAAAATTTCTTTGTGAGATTGCACGCACATAGGGGTGGCATCTGGATGAATGGGCTCCCAGAGTGGTCACATTACTAACTGGCAAAGCTCTGGAGGCTTATGCTGGAATGGACAAAGATCAATCTGAATGTTATGATGCTATTAAAGCTGTTGTGTTGTTGAAGTTTGATGTCACAGAGGAATCCTACAGGCAGCGGTTTCGCAGCATCACTGTGCCAGCAGGAGAGACGGTACATGAGACATACAACAGGATGAAAGGTCTCTACAAGCGGTGGATGTGCCCAGAGAGCCGCAGCAAAGAGGACATGGGTGAGACAATAATCTTGGAACAGTATCTTCGTGTGCTGCCTCCAGATGTTCGAACTTGGATTAAGGAACATAACCCAAGGTCAGGAGAAGTGGCTGCTGACCTGGATGAGCGCTACTTTGCTGCTCATCGGGACCATACCAGACAAAAGGGGTTTGCTCCAAAACCAAGGTATGGGGAAGACATGCCTCATGGTGGGAATTGTGTGGTTAATTGCAGCAGTAAGAAGCCATTGATACACTCCAACAGCAAGCACAACTTTGTTTGTTATTATTGTCAACAACCAGGACACAAGGCTGCCTTGTGCCCTCTACGAAAACCAAAGTCAGTTGAGTTGTGTGTTATGTCTCCTATTGATGATACCAGTGTGAACTGTAAGGAAATGTTACACAAACATGTGGTTGATGTTGCGGTCAATGGTTTGAATAGAAAGGCATTAATTGACACTGGTAGTTCCCAAACCTTGTTGAAATCTTCTCTACTTAACAACGAATTGCTAAACGACGATCAAAGTGTTACTATTGCTTGTGTACATGGGTGTCAGAAAAATTATCCAACTGCAGATGTAACTCTTGAGATGGAAGGTCAAGCATTCATGTTAACAGTTGGAGTTCTTGATTGTTTGGCATATGATGTGATATTGGGAGAGGATTTACCAATTCTGGACAACCTGATAAGTCAGACTTCTGAAACACACACTTGTGCTGTGGTAACACGTTCAATGGCAAAGGGTTTAGAACCTCTACCACAAGTGGATGATGATCTGTTTGAGGGGAAGCATAAAATTAGGAAAACTAAACGCCAAAAACTTCATGAAAAAAACAAATGGGAGGAAAAGACGAATAGGTATAACCCTGTTATTTCAGAGATGCCGTGTGAGTCACAATGGCAGATCCCAAGCAACTTTGAAGAAAGTCAGCACAACGATTCATCTCTTAAACCATTGTTTGATAGATGTGTGGTGGATGAAAATAAAAAAACTGTTGCACAGAGTTTCTTGCACCATCCGTTTGTAATGATAAACAACCTTTTGTACATGGCAGACGCTGAGAAACCTAGACTGGTGGTTCCCAAGTTACATCGAGAAATGATTTTGAATTTAGGACACACTATACCATGGGCAGGACATTTAGGACAAGCTAAAACCTATTATCGCATAGCTCAACATTTTTATTGGCTGGGGCTATATAAAGATGTAGCAGAGTATTGTAAAACATGTCATGAATGTCAAATGGTATCCCCAAAGAAGGTTTCAGATAGGGCTTGCTTGCAAACATTGCCTATCATGGATATACCTTATGACCGAATCGCAATGGATGTTATTGGTCCCTTACCAAAAAGCAATGGGCGGACACAAATATGCATTGGTTGTTTGTGATTATGCGACAAGATATCCTGATGTCTATCAGTTGCGCTCCATTAAGGTTAAACATTGTCCAATGTTTAGTGGACCTTTTTTCCAGAGTTGGCATACCCAAAGAAATCATAACAGATCAGGGAACTAATTTCATGTCACATTTGATAAAGGCACTTTACTCCCAACTTCGGGTGAAAGGGATTAGAACTAGCCCATATTACCCTGAAACTGATGGCCTGGTCGAAAGATTCAATGGTACTTTAAAACAAATGTTAAGAAAATTTGTTCATGAAACAGGGAAAGACTGGGATAAATGATTACCTTTTTTTTGTTTGCTTATAGAGAAGTGCCACAAGCTTCCACTGGGTTTTCTCCATTTGAACTGCTCTATGGCAGACCAGTTCGAGGTCCATTGGACATGCTGAAGGAGAACTGGGTGGCTGGTCAGGCAGGATCAACAACCACTGTAATCTCTTACATTTTTCAAATGAGAGACAAGTTGGAAACTTTCAGAGAAGAAGCTAAAGCACATCTCCAGGAAGCTCAGCATAAACAGAAGGTATGGTACGACAAACGTGCTCGCAAGAGAGAGCTGCAGATTGGACAGAAAGTCTTGTTGTTGCTGCCGACTGGACCAAGTAAGCTGCTCGCCAAATGGCAGGGTCCCTACACGGTATCAAGAAAAGTGGGCCAAGTGACATATGAGATTCTTTGTCCTGATAAATATAAAACTAAGCAAGTGTACCATGCGAACCTTCTGAAGCCATATAAAGAAAGGGGTGTTCCTGAAGCCACTGAAAAGCATGTCTTGATGGTCAAAGATGTGCAACTTGATGAAACGGATGTCTTGGAAGCTGAAATGAGTCCCTCACGTAATCCAGCTGTGTCTGAGATGCCACCAGAACATCTGACACCAGACCAGTGGCACCAGCTTGGTGAGCTGAAAACATCTTTCACGTCATTATTCTCAGAAGTCCCAGGTAGAACTAATCTAATAAAACATAAGATTGTTTTATAGACCCAAAGACTGTTTGTCTGAAGACTTACAGAGTTCCAGAAAGAATGAAGGAACATTTGAAAAAGGAAGTGAAGAAGATGCTGGAAATGCGAGTGATTGAACCATCAACAAGTGAGTGATCAAACTCCATAGTACTAGTCCCAAAGAAGAACTCTACTCAGCCTTGATTTTGTTCTGATATGAGGAAGTTGAATAACAAGTCATGTTTTGATTCGTATCCCATGCCGCGCATTGATGAGCTTCTGGAACAGCCAAGTACATCACAACATTAGACTTGTGTAAAGGTTATTGGCAGGTTCCGCTTGACCCCTCATGCAAAAAGTACACAGCATTTCAGATTCCAGGAATGGAAATTTTCCAATACACAGTCATGCCGTTTGGTCTTCATGGAGCTCCTGCAACCTTTCAAAGGCTAATGGACATTGTTTTGAAAGACGGCTCCACTTTTGCATCTGCGTATCTGGATGATGTGGCGATTCACAGTGAAACTTGGGAAGATCTCTTCCATCTCACTGTCCTTTGCTGTCCTTAACAGTTCAAGGAAGAGGTTCTCGATGTCTGTGAGAACTTCTTTGACTTTATCCCTGGAAGACAGGTCACTTGTCAGCTCTTCTGTTATCCACAGCAACACCTCATGCATAAATGCTTTGACAGCACTTCTTGTGTTGGAGCGGAGAACCTTTTCTGACTCTGACTTGGACTCTTCCGTTTGGTTACATGTGACCTGGAAGCCTCACTCAAAAAGAATTTCTGACATTTGAATCTGAATTCTTCGTTCAGATATCTAACCATTTGGTTAAATAGCTTCCTTGCGAATTCAGAGAAGCGCTCCTTTGGATCATTTGACAATGATTGTGAGACCAGGAAGTTTTTAACAATGTCCATCACTACACTGACGCTCGGATGAACTGTGTCGGAGGTCCTGGACTCAATCTGCATGTCTTCCAGAAGGGCGCTGGTTATGTCGGTTGCTGTGTTGACGCACACGGATTGCGAACAGTTGGTCCACTTTGTGAGAACGCCAATCACACCATTCACAACCTCTTCAAAATCGATGAATTTTTCTTCAGAGTAGCTTGGAAAGGAATAAACTGATTCTTCAGTGAAATCGGAATCAGTTGAGCTCCTGTATGTCCACTCTTTTGTGATCCTGACCTTTTTCAGGCAGCTTTGCAGAACGTTGCCCGTGTTTTTCACCATGAGGCCAAGACGGTTGAAGCTTGACGCACACCCGTTGACGCAAAGATTTGCTGTTTTGGGCATTTTCCGGGTCATCTTAATGATCCTGTTGACCTTTTGTTGAACTTCCTGTTCAATCATTTCTGTCACTTGAGACATTTGAAAGCTGTTCTAACAGAGATTCAAGAACCTGGTCTGACTGTGAATGTAATCAAATGTGCATGGGCACAAGAAGAAGTGAAGTATCTTGGATCCTTGGTCGGTCACGGAGTAATCAAACCACAAGTAGAAAAAATAAAGGCCGTTCAGGAAATCCCAAGATTTACTTGATTTACCCGATACGCCTGTTTGGACCACTCATAACACAGGCTGAACATTTTGATGCGTAAATGGCAGAAATCGCATGAAGTATGCAGGAGATATGGACGACCGAAAAACGTACGGAAGAATAAAGGAAGAAGAAAAACTAGAAAAATTGCATTTCCTGCGGAAATACGTTTGATTGCAGAAATGCAGAAGGTTGTTGCTTTTGTATGCATAATTGCATAACTTTTAGCAGAAAAGGCTGGAAGGTTTTAAAATGAAAACAATTTTTAATAAATTGCTTAAGTTTATTTAATTACCCAGTACACTGTTTGCATATTGCTGAAATGTTAGCTAAAAGCCAAATTAGCTTAAAAAAACTTGGTGGATGCAAAATTAGTTCAAACAGCTAGCAAATTGCTGAAATGTTAGCTAAAAGCCAAGTTAGCTTGAAAAACTTTGGTAGATGCCAAAATAGCTCATTTATAAAGGGCCCTTCCAAGGTCTATATCTCACATCCCTGGGCCCACCACGTAAGGGCGCATGATCAAAGGACCCTCCCAAGGTCCATGTCACTTATTCCTTGAGCCTCCTGGTAGTGACTCATAATCAGAAGGCCCTTCTAAGATCCACCTCTCTCATTACCAAAGCCCAGGGGCTCATGATCATAAGGCCATTCAAAGCCCACATCCCTCATATATATGCCCACCAGTAAGTTGCTAATAATCAAGGGGCCATTCCAAAGTCCTCCTCCTCCATACCTAGGCCCACCAGTTGGGGCTCGTAATCAAAGGGCCCTTCCAAAGTACATTTCCCTCACACCTAGGCCCACTAGGTCAGGGATCATAATTAAGGGGCCTATGGTCCCTTGGTTTGGGATCATTGTTAGAGGGACCCCTGGGTGTGCACCCCCTCACACCCTGTGCCCCTAAGTCAGGAGCCCATAATCAGATTGCCCTTCAGGAAAATGGCCCCTCGTGACTGGGGCCTCCTGTATGGGGTTGAATCACTTTTCACCTAAGTGACACAACTGATCTTTCATGTAGCCAGCTAATAAAGGACTTCTGAACCGCTCTTAGTCCGGCTCTTCACCAAGGATCTGTCTGCCATGGGAGAACCCACCAGGGGGTTTTGGCCCAAGACAGCATAGCTCCCAGAAGAAAAGCCCTCAAACCCCTCCACCACGGTAAGGTGGCGGCTCACGGAGGGGATTTTTTTTTTTTTTTTTTTTTTTTTTTTTTTTATGCATGCTTTAGTTTTTTTTTATTTGTTTTATTTTTTATTCATGCTTTAATTTTATTGTGTTTTCTGTTTTTTGTTGTTTTTTTTCTTTCTTCTTTTGGTGCTTTCATTTAGTTTTTTTGCTTTGTAATTTTTTTTTTCTTCTTTTTATTATTTTTTTAGTACTTAGTGTTGCTAAAATCTAAAATGACAGCTAAAACCTACTACAATCTTTATTGACAGTCAATAAAGCTAAAACCTACCACAATCTTTATTGACAGTCAACAAAGCTAAAACCTACCACAATCTTTATTGACAGTCAATAAAGCTAAAACCTACCACAATCTTTATTGACAGTCAACAAAGCTAAAACCTACCACAATCTTTATTGACAGCTAAAACTTACTACAATCTTTAATTACAGCTAAAACCTAATGTTAAATTACACAGACACTCTTTTTGTGGGAACAAAACATCCCCACAGTGTTTCCCAAACACCTGGAAATCTACTTGCTCCTATGGGAGGGGCAAAATAGATTGCTCATGAACTTTGCAACTCGAGAAAGTCCTCTTCTGAAAAGGCCTTTCTTTCGCTGCTCTTTTCTTAGTCCCAGGTGCTGCTTTACACACTCCATAACTATTTTAACAATAGAGTCAGGTGAAGTAAAAGCAGCTTTAAGGAAATTTTCGGAGGTGCCAAACTTTTCCATGAGGTCCATGATCACAACTGTTTTTATGGTTTTCAAAGTCTCAGGTACTACGAGGCTTCTATAGACCACAGACGTTTTATCAGGAAGCACTTGTTTTGAGAGACACTCAATTACCTCCTGGATTTCAGCGGCCTGCTTAGCGTTCTTTTTATTTTTAAGGTGGCTTGATAAGATCATGATTAGAAAGCCCGTCATTACGGCGTCATTCCAGACTTCACTTGTAGGTGATGACTCTTTGACTGATTCAGACGAGACAGATTCTTCAACCAATGAATATTTGATTGAAGACACGTCGTCTGTGGTGTTTGAACCTGCCAAAGGAGCTGGGCCTTCCTCATCATGTGTTTCATCAGTCCACGCCTCTCTAAGTCCCATCTCATCATCGTTTTCTTCTTCATCAGATGATTCTTCAGGGGACTCTTCCATCTCATCATCATTTTCTTCTTCATCAGATGATTCCTCAGAAGACTCTTCCATCTCACTGTCCTTTGCTGTCCTTAACAGTTCAAGGAAGAGGTTCTCGATGTCTGTGAGAACTTCTTTGACTTTATCCCTGGAAGACAGGTCACTTGTCAGCTCTTCTGTTATCCACAGCAACACCTCATGCATAAATGCTTTGACAGCACTTCTTGTGTTGGAGCGGAGAACCTTTTCTGACTCTGACTTGGACTCTTCCGTTTGGTGAAGAAGATGTTGGAATTTCGTCATCATGTTCTCAAACAGAGCCTTGTCCATGCTTTCAGACAGCTGTGCGATTTCCTCTTTGCTTGAGATGGTTTCCATGTTCAGATCCGGTTTCTCAATTTTTTGGATCACATCAAACAAACTGACCAGTTTATTTAGGATCACGTCCTGATCCAGTGGTGACGTAACCTGGGTTTGTTGGGATTTCCCGGTTTCCGTGACATGATCTTGGAATGTTACATGTGATCTGGAAGCCTCAATCAAAAAGAATTTCTGACATTTGAATCTGAATTCTTCGTTCAGATATCTAACCATTTGGTTAAATAGCTTCCTTGCGAATTCAGAGAAGCGCTCCTTTGGATCATTTGACAATGATTGTGAGACCAGGAAGTTTTTAACAATGTCCATCACTACACTGACGCTCGGATGAACTGTGTCGGAGGTCCTGGACTCAATCTGCATGTCTTCCAGAAGGGCGCTGGTTATGTCGGTTGCTGTGTTGACGCACACGGATTGCGAACAGTTGGTCCACTTTGTGAGAACGCCAATCACACCATTCACAGCCTCTTCAAAATCGATGAATTTTTCTTCAGAGTAGCTTGGAAAGGAATAAACTGATTCTTCAGTGAAATCGGAATCAGTTGAGCTCCTGTATGTCCACTCTTTTGTGATCCTGACCTTTTTCAGGCAGCTTTGCAGAACGTTGCCCGTGTTTTTCACCATGAGGCCAAGACGGTTGAAGCTTGACACACACCCGTTGACGCAAAGATTTGCTGTTTTGGGCATTTTCCGGGTCATCTTAATGATCCTGTTGACCTTTTGTTGAACTTCCTGTTCAATCATTTCTGTCAGTTCCTTGGTCTTTTTGCAAATTTTCTTCGTAATTCCGAGGAAAAGAGCAATGCACTTGAAGAGAGCATTTCCCATCACAGTTTTTATTGATGGGAACTTCTGACGAGCAGAAAGTCTCTTCTTGAGCATTGGAAGCAGGACCTTTAAAACATCCGCTGCTGATTTCTGGATAATTTCTGTTATCAAGTCAGCAAGAACGATTAAAGTTTGTCCATCGATGCAGCCGTCCTTCAGCAGTGTCCACTGCACAGATGAGATCCTTTCAAAGTGACGCTCCACAACTGGACGAAGTGCTTTCAACCCAATTATTGCAGTCTCACCTTTCAATGTGACCTTTTCTTGGGGGGTTTCATCCTGTGGAGGCTCCTGTGAAGGAACTGCAGATTTGCAGCTTTCCATCTCCTGGCTCTCTCGGTTTTCCATCTCCTGATTCTCTTCGCTTTCCATCTCCTGATTATCTTTGCTTTGGTTGCCTTTGTCTTTACACACCAAACCTTTTTTGGGAGTGTATATATTAGCTCTGTTGTGATGTAATCACGCATCATTTTGATATCATATGATGTACTTGTGGATCACATGACCTGGCGGAAACCAAATATTGCCTTCATGAGGCATCAATATGACGTCATACGTCACCGTATGATGAGTATGATCAGCATGTGATCATTGATGATGATTAATGACATCATACGGTGATGTATGATGTCATTAATCATCATCAATGACCACATGCTGATTTTAATTCATTGTTTCTGCTCAGCCGCATGAGGTCATTAGAAATTCACCTCTGAGTTGTGTGTGGGAGCCGTTGGTGCATTTTTTGAATTTAAAAATAGTTCATAGAACTATTGCTATAGCAACTAATGTGTATTTGTTGTAATGTTTTTATCACAATAATCTGGTTTAATGTGAACCAAACGCTTGCTGTTGTTTGAAACTATTTCCCAGAAGCTGCAGGAATCTGAACACAGAGCTGTGGGTTTGAGGTCAGATTGTTTGAGACCTCAGCTTTGACAGGAACAGGGAGAGGGGTCCATTTCCTCTGGACAGCAACACATGTAGATTCAGAATGGTTGGTGTCAGGAGATTTTGGAGGGTTCAGGACGGCTCCAGGGGTCAGGAGAACAGGCATCACTGGATGCTGGACTGTCAAAGTCGTTGGCGTAGTCCACCTCCTCGCTCTCTTGAGCGCTGGCATCTGAAAATGAAAACTTTGTGCTGCAGTGTCTGCTGCTTCTGGAAGATTCAAGTCTAGGAATCCTCGTCTCTGTGATGTGTGGCAACACACTTGCTCTCATACACACCAGGGTTATGGTCCTAAACAAGAGGTCACAAATACCAATTAGCCTGCTTTCTCCATCAGAGAAGGCCATGTAGCTGGCCCACATGAAATATCGAGGCCAAAGACCGCTTGGTCTATGACCGTATAGTACAGCTCAGATTGAGAATCTACTACAGGCTGCGGGTGGAAGATCATAGCGAACACTTGCACAACACATAAGGGTAAGTACTGGTAGGTGAGGTGCAGGTGTATCTTACAGATTTTTGTTTCCTGCAGATTGCACAAGAAGCTCATGAGTGCTGTTCACATGATAAGTGTACGCTTCTTGCCTGCTCCATACAGGTTTGCCATTTTTTGAGAAGCGTTCATACTTTTGATTGACGGCTACCATCTTTGACTTCCTGTCCATGAGCTTATGCAGAACTGATGTTTTCCAAATTCTGACCTGCATGACTCAGTGTTTAGAGTTTGGACCTCTGACCTGCTCCATGGTTTGAAGCTCAGTGGTTTCCCCTCCTAGCCTCATTTATTTCTGTTCTATGTTCAGAACATACGATTAGATGAATGTGATGCACATTTCTACTGAATTTATGTTGACAATTATTTGTTTTCATTAAAAAATGACAATTGTATTATTTTCACCTACACAGGTCACACAGCTGAGTAGTAATTAGTGCTTTATTTTAAAAACTTTATTTGATTTTTATTTTGTTTACGAGTAAAAAAAATCCTTTTTGCTTCCCTTTTTTTCCCCCCTTTTTTTCAACAAAAACATGTTTTAAAGGTAAAAAGGAACAGCCTTCAACCGGTTTGCAGTCAGGAAGATGATCATCGCGGCAGCAGGGGGGGCTGATGCGCAGATTAGTTTTCATCCAGTTTGCAGCTGTAGTCATGTGACGATGTGTGGGTATATCCATCCAAATGTGGACCCGTCCAAACCACAGAGCTGTTGTGGACTTTAGGAGGACGTCGGGAGGAGCACTCACTCGCTCAGGTGTGTAGAAGGTGTGATTGAACGTGCGTGTACTTCTCCATTTACATGATGAGGCGTGCACGCGCTGCGTGAGAAATGTTTGGATTTTTCTAGGGGTGGGGGTTTCCATGTCTGAAGCCATTCTAATTTAGCACATTGCTAAAGTGTTAGTTAAAAGCAAAATTAGCTTATAAAACCTTGGTAGATGCCAAATTAGCTCAAACAGATAACAAATTGCTGAATAATAGCTAGAAGCCAAATTAGCTTGAAAAACCTTGGTAGATGCCAAATTAGCTAAAACAGCTAGCATATTGCTGAAATGTTAGCAATAAGCCAAATTTGCTTAAAAATCC
This sequence comes from Oryzias celebensis, assembly GCA_014656515.1. NCBI lineage: Eukaryota > Metazoa > Chordata > Actinopteri > Beloniformes > Adrianichthyidae > Oryzias > Oryzias celebensis. The sequence continues at coordinate 3,123,685 of BNCR01000018.1, read as the reverse complement.
ATGGTAAATGCCAAATTAGCTCAAACAGCTAGCATGTTGCTGAAATGTTAGCTAAAGGCAAAATTAGCTTGAAAAACCTTGGTAGATGCCAAATTAGCTCAAATAGCTAGCATATTGCTGAAATGTTAGCTAAAAGCCAAATTTGCTCGAAAAACCATATTAGGTGCTAAATTAGCTCAAACAGCTAGCATATTGCTGAAATGTTAGTTAAAAGCCAAATTAGCTTAAAAACCTTGTTAGGTGGTAAATTAGCTCAAACGACATTAACTGAATGCTAAATTGGCTTCAAAAACTTCAGTAGATGCCAAAGTTAGATCAAAAAGTGCTAAAAAATATGAACAAGAGAGATGATGTGTAAACAAAAGCAACATTTAAACAGAACAGATAAGAACTGACTTTTAAATAAGATTGAAATGTTGAAAAATGCAAGTATATTTCTAAAAGCTTTGTTTTAAAGAAAGAGATGTTCTACTTTAGAAAGATCTAAATGAAAAACCCACTTTAAGAAGAGAAAAGTCTTGGATACCTGTAAAAATCCTGAAACTGCTTCATTCTGCGTCTGTGAGGGGAGGGGAGGCGTGGGGAGACGTGAGCTGCAGCCTGGGAGCAGAGGGGAGGGGTGAGCAGGTGCACCATGGGAGCATGACTTGACAGAATCAGCATTTGAAAACACTTGCTCCGAACATTTGACCGCCATTCGTCAACCATACGTCTGAACAGAATAATTCTTTCAGTTTTACAAAGCACAAGAGTTCAGGAATCCATTGATATACATATTATTTATGTCAAGTTTAAAGTCTTTATGTGAATTCAATCAGAAGTGGCACTAAAAAGTTGATCATATGATGAGCTAAAAACCCCATGTTATCCTATGGCAAAGCGGCTTCTTGACTACCTCCAAACAAATGTTCATATCTTCTTTCACTTATCAGAAAAGTTGAACCCTTGTAAGAATCACAAGGCTTTGGGCTACAATGTATGTAAAAGTATTTACTCTACAGCTTTGAGAGTTAGATTTTATGCATCTAGTGGGATTTTCCTACGTTTTGATGAAAAAAATCATGTCACTGCCACAAACGGTGGCCGAGTTACAGCGATTTATCAATTTTTTTTTTCTTAAAAAACCTGGTCTCCCCACTATAGGCTATGACGTCATACACTCTAGATTGTCCTAAAATCGGGCAAAACGTACTAAATTGCCTCATTTCAAATAGCTGTAGTTCAAAAACTACAAGACATATCCAAAATAAAAGTAATGCGTGTTATCTCCAAACCTTTCACAACATTTTAAAGAAAAAATTGTAGGAGGAGATACATTTCAAAAACAGTGAAAAAACGGACTCAAAAAGCGGACTCCCCATTGACTTCCATTATATTTTGAAATTCAAAAACTTAAAAAATTTCTAAAACTATAAATATTTGCAGAATTGTTTGAATACTGCAGAAAAGTGCAAAAAATACAGAACAAATGCATGTTTAAATTTTTAAAATAGCATAATGTATGCAGAAGTTAGGAATGCAGAAAGTTTGAAGCTGCAAAAGAGCCTTCGCCGTGTATTTCTACGGCAAAAATTGCGGCAATTTTGTTGAATTGCATAAAAACCATAAGTTGCAGGAGAAATTTTAAAAGAGAGCAATAATGTCCTAAACAGGCTGTGATGAGGATGCAAAATGTTTTGCATTTGGTTGTATTTATTTCTTTTTATGACTGCTTGAGTTTCCATGCTTAAATTTAAAGGAATTATTTTGCTGTTCTGGAATGTTCTTTTTCTTCACATATGTGTATTTCCTGTTTTGTTTCTGAGTAAATGACTCCTCATCATTTGCAGGTGTTCTTGCCAAATGCTCTTTCTGATTGGCTGTAGAAATGTTTGCAGGAAGTGTTCCTGATTATATAAGGACGTTCTGAGAATGGGTCAAGAGGCCTTCCCCTAATCTCTGCATTGCCCAATAAAAAATGGCATTTTTCAGCAAACAGGAGTAGTTGGCTGATTTACTTGATTTACCCGATACGCCTGTTTGGACCACTCATAACAATGGTGTCAGAAGTGGGATTGAGACAGAATGTTTAAGAGGGTTTATACAAACATTTTGGCCCCATGAGAAGGGGGAGACATGGAAGAGGTCGTGGAACAGGGACATCATCTTCAGCACGAATGGAGGAAAGTGAAGATGTTTCGCCTTTGCCACTGCCGCTTGAAGGGACAGTCATGGCTGGTGACACACATGATCCTGTGGTGCGACCAAAGCAACGTACAGCAAGTGGTGTGAGTGGAGGACCTTTTGACTCTGACATTCTCGCAGAAATCAAAGAGTTTATGCACCACACCAGGAACACAGATGAACTGCTTTTTGCACATATTAATGAACCGAGAAAAAGTTCTCCTAAACTGAAACATGATCCCTGTGATGACCATTGCAATCCTGTCCGGAGTGATTTATCCCCTGCAGCCACAGGTGCCTCACAGTCAGCTGCTCACCAGAGGTCTTCTCCACCCTCAGCAGGACCTATGCATAGTGTTCAGGATGAGCGGGACAGTGATGGTGTGCAACGCCGGTCAGGTCAACAGCGTCTTCAATTTTTGTATCCCGGTGATCCCCGTATACCGGAATTCAGAGAAGGCGAGGATCCAGAAAATTTCTTTGTGAGATTGCACGCACATAGGGGTGGCATCTGGATGAATGGGCTCCCAGAGTGGTCACATTACTAACTGGCAAAGCTCTGGAGGCTTATGCTGGAATGGACAAAGATCAATCTGAATGTTATGATGCTATTAAAGCTGTTGTGTTGTTGAAGTTTGATGTCACAGAGGAATCCTACAGGCAGCGGTTTCGCAGCATCACTGTGCCAGCAGGAGAGACGGTACAGGAGACATACAACAGGATGAAAGGTCTCTACAAGCGGTGGATGTGCCCAGAGAGCCGCAGCAAAGAGGACATGGGTGAGACAATAATCTTGGAACAGTATCTTCGTGTGCTGCCTCCAGATGTTCGAACTTGGATCAAGGAACATAACCCAAGGTCAGGAGAAGTGGCTGCTGACCTGGATGAGCGCTACTTTGCTGCTCATCGGGACCATACCAGACAAAAGGGGTTTGCTCCAAAACCAAGGTATGGGGAAGACATGCTTCATGGTGGGAATTGTGTGGTTAATTGCAGCAGTAAGAAGCCATTGATACACTCCAACAGCAAGCACAACTTTGTTTGTTATTATTGTCAACAACCAGGACACAAGGCTGCCTTGTGCCCTCTACGAAAACCAAAGTCAGTTGAGTTGTGTGTTATGTCTCCTATTGATGATACCAGTGTGAACTGTAAGGAAATGTTACACAAACATGTGGTTGATGTTGCGGTCAATGGTTTGAATAGAAAGGCATTAATTGACACTGGTAGTTCCCAAACCTTGTTGAAATCTTCTCTACTTAACAACGAATTGCTAAACGACGATCAAAGTGTTACTATTGCTTGTGTACATGGGTGTCAGAAAAATTATCCAACTGCAGATGTAACTCTTGAGATGGAAGGTCAAGCATTCATGTTAACAGTTGGAGTTCTTGATTGTTTGGCATATGATGTGATATTGGGAGAGGATTTACCAATTCTGGACAACCTGATAAGTCAGACTTCTGAAACACACACTTGTGCTGTGGTAACACGTTCAATGGCAAAGGGTTTAGAACCTCTACCACAAGTGGATGATGATCTGTTTGAGGGGAAGCATAAAATTAGGAAAACTAAACGCCAAAAACTTCATGAAAAAAACAAATGGGAGGAAAAGACGAATAGGTATAACCCTGTTATTTCAGAGATGCCGTGTGAGTCACAATGGCAGATCCCAAGCAACTTTGAAGAAAGTCAGCACAACGATTCATCTCTTAAACCATTGTTTGATAGATGTGTGGTGGATGAAAATAAAAAAACTGTTGCACAGAGTTTCTTGCACCATCCGTTTGTAATGATAAACAACCTTTTGTACATGGCAGACGCTGAGAAACCTAGACTGGTGGTTCCCAAGTTACATCGAGAAATGATTTTGAATTTAGGACACACTATACCATGGGCAGGACATTTAGGACAAGCTAAAACCTATTATCGCATAGCTCAACATTTTTATTGGCTGGGGCTATATAAAGATGTAGCAGAGTATTGTAAAACATGTCATGAATGTCAAATGGTATCCCCAAAGAAGGTTTCAGATAGGGCTTGCTTGCAAACATTGCCTATCATGGATATACCTTATGACCGAATCGCAATGGATGTTATTGGTCCCTTACCAAAAAGCAATGGGCGGACACAAATATGCATTGGTTGTTTGTGATTATGCGACAAGATATCCTGATGTCTATCAGTTGCGCTCCATTAAGGTTAAACATTGTCCAATGTTTAGTGGACCTTTTTTCCAGAGTTGGCATACCCAAAGAAATAATAACAGATCAGGGAACTAATTTCATGTCACATTTGATAAAGGCACTTTACTCCCAACTTCGGGTGAAAGGGATTAGAACTAGCCCATATTACCCTGAAACTGATGGCCTGGTCGAAAGATTCAATGGTACTTTAAAACAAATGTTAAGAAAATTTGTTCATGAAACAGGGAAAGACTGGGATAAATGATTACCTTTTTTTTGTTTGCTTATAGAGAAGTGCCACAAGCTTCCACTGGGTTTTCTCCATTTGAACTGCTCTATGGCAGACCAGTTCGAGGTCCATTGGACATGCTGAAGGAGAACTGGGTGGCTGGTCAGGCAGGATCAACAACCACTGTAATCTCTTACATTTTTCAAATGAGAGACAAGTTGGAAACTTTCAGAGAAGAAGCTAAAGCACATCTCCAGGAAGCTCAGCATAAACAGAAGGTATGGTACGACAAACGTGCTCGCAAGAGAGAGCTGCAGATTGGACAGAAAGTCTTGTTGTTGCTGCCGACTGGACCAAGTAAGCTGCTCGCCAAATGGCAGGGTCCCTACACGGTATCAAGAAAAGTGGGCCAAGTGACATATGAGATTCTTTGTCCTGATAAATATAAAACTAAGCAAGTGTACCATGCGAACCTTCTGAAGCCATATAAAGAAAGGGGTGTTCCTGAAGCCACTGAAAAGCATGTCTTGATGGTCAAAGATGTGCAACTTGATGAAACGGATGTCTTGGAAGCTGAAATGAGTCCCTCACGTAATCCAGCTGTGTCTGAGATGCCACCAGAACATCTGACACCAGACCAGTGGCACCAGCTTGGTGAGCTGAAAATATCTTTCACGTCATTATTCTCAGAAGTCCCAGGTAGAACTAATCTAATAAAACATAAGATTGTTTTATAGACCCAAAGACTGTTTGTCTGAAGACTTACAGAGTTCCAGAAAGAATGAAGGAACATTTGAAAAAGGAAGTGAAGAAGATGCTGGAAATGCGAGTGATTGAACCATCAACAAGTGAGTGATCAAACTCCATAGTACTAGTCCCAAAGAAGAACTCTACTCAGCCTTGATTTTGTTCTGATATGAGGAAGTTGAATAACAAGTCATGTTTTGATTCGTATCCCATGCCGCGCATTGATGAGCTTCTGGAACAGCCAAGTACATCACAACATTAGACTTGTGTAAAGGTTATTGGCAGGTTCCGCTTGACCCCTCATGCAAAAAGTACACAGCATTTCAGATTCCAGGAATGGAAATTTTCCAATACACACTCATGCCGTTTGGTCTTCATGGAGCTCCTGCAACCTTTCAAAGGCTAATGGACATTGTTTTGAAAGACGGCTCCACTTTTGCATCTGCGTATCTGGATGATGTGGCGATTCACAGTGAAACTTGGGAAGATCTCTTCCATCTCACTGTCCTTTGCTGTCCTTAACAGTTCAAGGAAGAGGTTCTCGATGTCTGTGAGAACTTCTTTGACTTTATCCCTGGAAGACAGGTCACTTGTCAGCTCTTCTGTTATCCACAGCAACACCTCATGCATAAATGCTTTGACAGCACTTCTTGTGTTGGAGCGGAGAACCTTTTCTGACTCTGACTTGGACTCTTCCGTTTGGTGAAGAAGATGTTGGAATTTCGTCATCATGTTCTCAAACAGAGCCTTGTCCATGCTTTCAGACAGCTGTGCGATTTCCTCTTTGCTTGAGATGGTTTCCATGTTCAGATCCGGTTTCTCAATTTTTTGGATCACATCAAACAAACTGACCAGTTTATTTAGGATCACGTCCTGATCCAGTGGTGACGTAACCTGGGTTTGTTGGGGTTTCCCTGTTTCCGTGACATGATCTTGGAACGTTACATGTGACCTGGAAGCCTCACTCAAAAAGAATTTCTGACATTTGAATCTGAATTCTTCGTTCAGATATCTAACCATTTGGTTAAATAGCTTCCTTGCGAATTCAGAGAAGCGCTCCTTTGGATCATTTGACAATGATTGTGAGACCAGGAAGTTTTTAACAATGTCCATCACTACACTGACGCTCGGATGAACTGTGTCGGAGGTCCTGGACTCAATCTGCATGTCTTCCAGAAGGGCGCTGGTTATGTCGGTTGCTGTGTTGACGCACACGGATTGCGAACAGTTGGTCCACTTTGTGAGAACGCCAATCACACCATTCACAGCCTCTTCAAAATCGATGAATTTTTCTTCAGAGTAGCTTGGAAAGGAATAAACTGATTCTTCAGTGAAATCGGAATCAGTTGAGCTCCTGTATGTCCACTCTTTTGTGATCCTGACCTTTTTCAGGCAGCTTTGCAGAACGTTGCCCGTGTTTTTCACCATGAGGCCAAGACGGTTGAAGCTTGACACACACCCGTTGACGCAAAGATTTGCTGTTTTGGGCATTTTCCGGGTCATCTTAATGATCCTGTTGACCTTTTGTTGAACTTCCTGTTCAATCATTTCTGTCAGTTCCTTGGTCTTTTTGCAAATTTTCTTCGTAATTCCGAGGAAAAGAGCAATGCACTTGAAGAGAGCATTTCCCATCACAGTTTTTATTGATGGGAACTTCTGACGAGCAGAAAGTCTCTTCTTGAGCATTGGAAGCAGGACCTTTAAAACATCCGCTGCTGATTTCTGGATAATTTCTGTTATCAAATCAGCAAGTGTGGCATGTGTGGCAACACACTTGCTCTCATACACACCAGGGTTATGGTCCTAAACAAGAGGTCACAAATACCAATTAGCCTGCTTTCTCCATCAGAGAAGGCCATATAGCTGGCCCACATGAAATATCGAGGCCAAAGACCGCTTGGTTTATGACCGTATAGTACAGCTCAGATTGAGAATCTACTACAGGCTGCGGGTGGAAGATCATAGTGAACACTTGCACAACACATAAGGGTAAGTACCGGTAGGTGAGGTGCAGGTGTATCTTACAGATTTTTGTATCCTGCAGATTGCACAAGAAGCTCATGAGTGCTGTTCACATGATAAGTGTACGCTTCTTGCCTGCTCCATACAGGTTTGCCATTTTTTGAGAAGCGTTCATACTTTTGATTGACGGCTACCATCTTTGACTTCCTGTCCATGAGCTTATGCAGAACTGATGTTTTCCAAATTCTGACCTGCATGACTCAGTGTTTAGAGTTTGGACCTCTGACCTGCTCCATGGTTTGAAGCTCAGTGGTTTCCCCTCCTAGCCTCATTTATTTCTGTTCTATGTTCAGAACATACGATTAGATGAATGTGATGCACATTTCTACTGAATTTATGTTGACAATTATTTGTTTTCATTAAAAAATGACAATTGTATTATTTTCACCTACACAGGTCACACAGCTGAGTAGTAATTAGTGCTTTATTTTAAAAACTTTATTTGATTTTTATTTTGTTTACGAGTAAAAAAAATCCTTTTTGCTGCCCTTTTTTCCCCCCTTTTTTTCAACAAAAACATGTTTTAAAGGTAAAAAGGAACAGCCTTCAACCGGTTTGCAGTCAGGAAGGGGATCATCGCGGCAGCAGGGGGGGCTGATGCGCAGATTAGTTTTCATCCAGTTTGCAGCTGTAGTCATGTGACGATGTGTGGGTATATCCATCCAAATGTGGACCCGTCCAAACCACAGAGCTGTTGTGGACTTTAGGAGGACGTCGGGAGGAGCACTCACTCGCTCAGGTGTGTAGAAGGTGTGATTGAACGTGCGTGTACTTCTCCATTTACATGATGAGGCGTGCACGCGCTGCGTGAGAAATGTTTGGATTTTTCTAGGGGTGGGGGTTTCCATGTCTGAAGCCATTCTAATTTAGCACATTGCTAAAGTGTTAGTTAAAAGCAAAATTAGCTTATAAAACCTTGGTAGATGCCAAATTAGCTCAAACAGATAACAAATTGCTGAATAATAGCTAGAAGCCAAATTAGCTTGAAAAACCTTGGTAGATGCCAAATTAGCTAAAACAGCTAGCATATTGCTGAAATGTTAGCAATAAGCCAAATTTGCTTAAAAATCCATGGTAAATGCCAAATTAGCTCAAACAGCTAGCATGTTGCTGAAATGTTAGCTAAAGGCAAAATTAGCTTGAAAAACCTTGGTAGATGCCAAATTAGCTCAAATAGCTAGCATATTGCTGAAATGTTAGCTAAAAGCCAAATTTGCTCGAAAAACCATATTAGGTGCTAAATTAGCTCAAACAGCTAGCATATTGCTGAAATGTTAGTTAAAAGCCAAATTAGCTTAAAAACCTTGTTAGGTGGTAAATTAGCTCAAACGACATTAACTGAATGCTAAATTGGCTTCAAAAACTTCAGTAGATGCCAAAGTTAGATCAAAAAGTGCTAAAAAATATGAACAAGAGAGATGATGTGTAAACAAAAGCAACATTTAAACAGAACAGATAAGAACTGACTTTTAAATAAGATTGAAATGTTGAAAAATGCAAGTATATTTCTAAAAGCTTTGTTTTAAAGAAAGAGATGTTCTACTTTAGAAAGATCTAAATGAAAAACCCACTTTAAGAAGAGAAAAGTCTTGGATACCTGTAAAAATCCTGAAACTGCTTCATTCTGCGTCTGTGAGGGGAGGGGAGGCGTGGGGAGACGTGAGCTGCAGCCTGGGAGCAGAGGGGAGGGGTGAGCAGGTGCACCATGGGAGCATGACTTGACAGAATCAGCATTTGAAAACACTTGCTCCGAACATTTGACCGCCATTCGTCAACCATACGTCTGAACAGAATAATTCTTTCAGTTTTACAAAGCACAAGAGTTCAGGAATCCATTGATATACATATTATTTATGTCAAGTTTAAAGTCTTTATGTGAATTCAATCAGAAGTGGCACTAAAAAGTTGATCATATGATGAGCTATAAACCCCATGTTATCCTATGGCAAAGCGGCTTCTTGACTACCTTCAAACAAATGTTCATATCTTCTTTCACTTATCAGAAAAGTTGAACCCTTGTAAGAATCACAAGGCTTTGGGCTACAATGTATGTAAAAGTATTTACTCTACAGCTTTGAGAGTTAGATTTTATGCATCTAGTGGGATTTTCCTACGTTTTGATGAAAAAAATCATGTCACTGCCACAAACGGTGGCCGAGTTACAGCGATTTATCAATTTTTTTTTTCTTAAAAAACCTGGTCTCCCCACTATAGGCTATGACGTCATACACTCTAGATTGTCCTAAAATCGGGCAAAACGTACTAAATTGCCTCATTTCAAATAGCTGTAGTTCAAAAACTACAAGACATATCCAAAATAAAAGTAATGCGTGTTATCTCCAAACCTTTCACAACATTTTAAAGAAAAAATTGTAGGAGGAGATACATTTCAAAAACAGTGAAAAAACGGACTCAAAAAGCGGACTCCCCATTGACTTCCATTATATTTTGAAATTCAAAAACTTCGAAAATTTCAAAAACTATAAATATTTGCAGAATTGTTTGAATACTGCAGAAAAGTGCAAAAAATACAGAACAAATGCATGTTTAAATTTTTAAAATAGCATAATGTATGCAGAAGTTAGGAATGCAGAAAGTTTGAAGCTGCAAAAGAGCCTTCGCCGTGTATTTCTACGGCAAAAATTGCGGCAATTTTGTTGAATTGCATAAAAACCATAAGTTGCAGGAGAAATTTTAAAAGAGAGCAATAATGTCCTAAACAGGCTGTGATGAGGATGCAAAATGTTTTGCATTTGGTTGTATTTATTTCTTTTTATGACTGCTTGAGTTTCCATGCTTAAATTTAAAGGAATTATTTTGCTGTTCTGGAATGTTCTTTTTCTTCACATATGTGTATTTCCTGTTTTGTTTCTGAGTAAATGACTCCTCATCATTTGCAGGTGTTCTTGCCAAATGCTCTTTCTGATTGGCTGTAGAAATGTTTGCAGGAAGTGTTCCTGATTATATAAGGACGTTCTGAGAATGGGTCAAGAGGCCTTCCCCTAATCTCTGCATTGCCCAATAAAAAATGGCATTTTTCAGCAAACAGGAGTAGTTGGCTGATTTACTTGATTTACCCGATACGCCTGTTTGGACCACTCATAACAATGGTGTCAGAAGTGGGATTGAGACAGAATGTTTAAGAGGGTTTATACAAACATTTTGGCCCCATGAGAAGGGGGAGACATGGAAGAGGTCGTGGAACAGGGACATCATCTTCAGCACGAATGGAGGAAAGTGAAGATGTTTCACCTTTGCCACTGCCGCTTGAAGGGACAGTCATGGCTGGTGACACACATGATCCTGTGGTGCGACCAAAGCAACGTACAGCAAGTGGTGTGAGTGGAGGACCTTTTGACTCTGACATTCTCGCAGAAATCAAAGAGTTTATGCACCACACCAGGAACACAGATGAACTGCTTTTTGCACATATTAATGAACCGAGAAAAAGTTCTCCTAAACTGAAACATGATCCCTGTGATGACCATTGCAATCCTGTCCGGAGTGATTTATCCCCTGCAGCCACAGGTGCCTCACAGTCAGCTGCTCACCAGAGGTCTTCTCCACCCTCAGCAGGACCTATGCATAGTGTTCAGGATGAGCGGGACAGTGATGGTGTGCAACGCCGGTCAGGTCAACAGCGTCTTCAATTTTTGTATCCCGGTGATCCCCGTATACCGGAATTCAGAGAAGGCGAGGATCCAGAAAATTTCTTTGTGAGATTGCACGCACATAGGGGTGGCATCTGGATGAATGGGCTCCCAGAGTGGTCACATTACTAACTGGCAAAGCTCTGGAGGCTTATGCTGGAATGGACAAAGATCAATCTGAATGTTATGATGCTATTAAAGCTGTTGTGTTGTTGAAGTTTGATGTCACAGAGGAATCCTACAGGCAGCGGTTTCGCAGCATCACTGTGCCAGCAGGAGAGACGGTACAGGAGACATACAACAGGATGAAAGGTCTCTACAAGCGGTGGATGTGCCCAGAGAGCCGCAGCAAAGAGGACATGGGTGAGACAATAATCTTGGAACAGTATCTTCGTGTGCTGCCTCCAGATGTTCGAACTTGGATCAAGGAACATAACCCAAGGTCAGGAGAAGTGGCTGCTGACCTGGATGAGCGCTACTTTGCTGCTCATCGGGACCATACCAGACAAAAGGGGTTTGCTCCAAAACCAAGGTATGGGGAAGACATGCTTCATGGTGGGAATTGTGTGGTTAATTGCAGCAGTAAGAAGCCATTGATACACTCCAACAGCAAGCACAACTTTGTTTGTTATTATTGTCAACAACCAGGACACAAGGCTGCCTTGTGCCCTCTACGAAAACCAAAGTCAGTTGAGTTGTGTGTTATGTCTCCTATTGATGATACCAGTGTGAACTGTAAGGAAATGTTACACAAACATGTGGTTGATGTTGCGGTCAATGGTTTGAATAGAAAGGCATTAATTGACACTGGTAGTTCCCAAACCTTGTTGAAATCTTCTCTACTTAACAACGAATTGCTAAACGACGATCAAAGTGTTACTATTGCTTGTGTACATGGGTGTCAGAAAAATTATCCAACTGCAGATGTAACTCTTGAGATGGAAGGTCAAGCATTCATGTTAACAGTTGGAGTTCTTGATTGTTTGGCATATGATGTGATATTGGGAGAGGATTTACCAATTCTGGACAACCTGATAAGTCAGACTTCTGAAACACACACTTGTGCTGTGGTAACACGTTCAATGGCAAAGGGTTTAGAACCTCTACCACAAGTGGATGATGATCTGTTTGAGGGGAAGCATAAAATTAGGAAAACTAAACGCCAAAAACTTCATGAAAAAAACAAATGGGAGGAAAAGACGAATAGGTATAACCCTGTTATTTCAGAGATGCCGTGTGAGTCACAATGGCAGATCCCAAGCAACTTTGAAGAAAGTCAGCACAACGATTCATCTCTTAAACCATTGTTTGATAGATGTGTGGTGGATGAAAATAAAAAAACTGTTGCACAGAGTTTCTTGCACCATCCGTTTGTAATGATAAACAACCTTTTGTACATGGCAGACGCTGAGAAACCTAGACTGGTGGTTCCCAAGTTACATCGAGAAATGATTTTGAATTTAGGACACACTATACCATGGGCAGGACATTTAGGACAAGCTAAAACCTATTATCGCATAGCTCAACATTTTTATTGGCTGGGGCTATATAAAGATGTAGCAGAGTATTGTAAAACATGTCATGAATGTCAAATGGTATCCCCAAAGAAGGTTTCAGATAGGGCTTGCTTGCAAACATTGCCTATCATGGATATACCTTATGACCGAATCGCAATGGATGTTATTGGTCCCTTACCAAAAAGCAATGGGCGGACACAAATATGCATTGGTTGTTTGTGATTATGCGACAAGATATCCTGATGTCTATCAGTTGCGCTCCATTAAGGTTAAACATTGTCCAATGTTTAGTGGACCTTTTTTCCAGAGTTGGCATACCCAAAGAAATAATAACAGATCAGGGAACTAATTTCATGTCACATTTGATAAAGTGTTCCTGAAGCCACTGAAAAGCATGTCTTGATGGTCAAAGATGTGCAACTTGATGAAACAGATGTCTTGGAAGCTGAAATGAGTCCCTCACGTAATCCAGCTGTGTCTGAGATGCCACCAGAACATCTGACACCAGACCAGTGGCACCAGCTTGGTGAGCTGAAAACATCTTTCACGTCATTATTCTCAGAAGTCCCAGGTAGAACTAATCTAATAAAACATAAGATTGTTTTATAGACCCAAAGACTGTTTGTCTGAAGACTTACAGAGTTCCAGAAAGAATGAAGGAACATTTGAAAAAGGAAGTGAAGAAGATGCTGGAAATGCGAGTGATTGAACCATCAACAAGTGAGTGATCAAACTCCATAGTACTAGTCCCAAAGAAGAACTCTACTCAGCCTTGATTTTGTTCTGATATGAGGAAGTTGAATAACAAGTCATGTTTTGATTCGTATCCCATGCCGCGCATTGATGAGCTTCTGGAACAGCCAAGTACATCACAACATTAGACTTGTGTAAAGGTTATTGGCAGGTTCCGCTTGACCCCTCATGCAAAAAGTACACAGCATTTCAGATTCCAGGAATGGAAATTTTCCAATACACACTCATGCCGTTTGGTCTTCATGGAGCTCCTGCAACCTTTCAAAGGCTAATGGACATTGTTTTGAAAGACGGCTCCACTTTTGCATCTGCGTATCTGGATGATGTGGCGATTCACAGTGAAACTTGGGAAGATCTCTTCCATCTCACTGTCCTTTGCTGTCCTTAACAGTTCAAGGAAGAGGTTCTCGATGTCTGTGAGAACTTCTTTGACTTTATCCCTGGAAGACAGGTCACTTGTCAGCTCTTCTGTTATCCACAGCAACACCTCATGCATAAATGCTTTGACAGCACTTCTTGTGTTGGAGCGGAGAACCTTTTCTGACTCTGACTTGGACTCTTCCGTTTGGTTACATGTGACCTGGAAGCCTCACTCAAAAAGAATTTCTGACATTTGAATCTGAATTCTTCGTTCAGATATCTAACCATTTGGTTAAATAGCTTCCTTGCGAATTCAGAGAAGCGCTCCTTTGGATCATTTGACAATGATTGTGAGACCAGGAAGTTTTTAACAATGTCCATCACTACACTGACGCTCGGATGAACTGTGTCGGAGGTCCTGGACTCAATCTGCATGTCTTCCAGAAGGGCGCTGGTTATGTCGGTTGCTGTGTTGACGCACACGGATTGCGAACAGTTGGTCCACTTTGTGAGAACGCCAATCACACCATTCACAACCTCTTCAAAATCAATGAATTTTTCTTCAGAGTAGCTTGGAAAGGAATAAACTGATTCTTCAGTGAAATCGGAATCAGTTGAGCTCCTGTATGTCCACTCTTTTGTGATCCTGACCTTTTTCAGGCAGCTTTGCAGAACGTTGCCCGTGTTTTTCACCATGAGGCCAAGACGGTTGAAGCTTGACACACACCCGTTGACGCAAAGATTTGCTGTTTTGGGCATTTTCCGGGTCATCTTAATGATCCTGTTGACCTTTTGTTGAACTTCCTGTTCAATCATTTCTGTCACTTGAGACATTTGAAAGCTGTTCTAACAGAGATTCAAGAACCTGGTCTGACTGTGAATGTAATCAAATGTGCATGGGCACAAGAAGAAGTGAAGTATCTTGGATACTTGGTCGGTCACGGAGTAATCAAACCACAAGTAGAAAAAATAAAGGCCGTTCAGGAAATCCCAAGATTTACTTGATTTACCCGATACGCCTGTTTGGACCACTCATAACACAGGCTGAACATTTTGATGCGTAAATGGCAGAAATCGCATGAAGTATGCAGGAGATATGGACGACCGAAAAACGTACGGAAGAATAAAGGAAGAAGAAAAACTAGAAAAATTGCATTTCCTGCGGAAATACGTTTGATTGCAGAAATGCAGAAGGTTGTTGCTTTTGTATGCATAATTGCATAACTTTTAGCAGAAAAGGCTGGAAGGTTTTAAAATGAAAACAATTTTTAATAAATTGCTTAAGTTTATTTAATTACCCAGTACACTGTTTGCATATTGCTGAAATGTTAGCTAAAAGCCAAATTAGCTTAAAAAAACTTGGTGGATGCAAAATTAGTTCAAACAGCTAGCAAATTGCTGAAATGTTAGCTAAAAGCCAAGTTAGCTTGAAAAACTTTGGTAGATGCCAAAATAGCTCATTTATAAAGGGCCCTTCCAAGGTCTATATCTCACATCCCTGGGCCCACCACGTAAGGGCGCATGATCAAAGGACCCTCCCAAGGTCCATGTCACTTATTCCTTGAGCCTCCTGGTAGTGACTCATAATCAGAAGGCCCTTCTAAGATCCACCTCTCTCATTACCAAAGCCCAGGGGCTCATGATCATAAGGCCATTCAAAGCCCACATCCTTCATATATATGCCCACCAGTAAGTTGCTAATAATCAAGGGGCCATTCCAAAGTCCTCCTCCTCCATACCTAGGCCCACCAGTTGGGGCTCGTAATCAAAGGGCCCTTCCAAAGTACATTTCCCTCACACCTAGGCCCACTAGGTCAGGGATCATAATTAAGGGGCCTATGGTCCCTTGGTGTGGGATCATTGTTAGAGGGACCCCTGGGTGTGCACCCCCTCACACCCTGTGCCCCTAAGTCAGGAGCCCATAATCAGATTGCCCTTCAGGAAAATGGCCCCTCGTGACTGGGGCCTCCTGTATGGGGTTGAATCACTTTTCACCTAAGTGACACAACTGATCTTTCATGTAGCCAGCTAATAAAGGACTTCTGAACCGCTCTTAGTCCGGCTCTTCACCAAGGATCTGTCTGCCATGGGAGAACCCACCAGGGGGTTTTGGCCCAAGACAGCATAGCTCCCAGAAGAAAAGCCCTCAAACCCCTCCACCACGGTAAGGTGGCGGCTCACGGAGGGGATTTTTTTTTTTTTTTTTTTTTTTTTTTTTTTTTATGCATGCTTTAGTTTTTTTTTATTTGTTTTATTTTTTATTCATGCTTTAATTTTATTGTGTTTTCTGTTTTTTGTTGTTTTTTTTCTTTCTTCTTTTGGTGCTTTCATTTAGTTTTTTTGCTTTGTAATTTTTTTTTTCTTCTTTTTATTATTTTTTTAGTACTTAGTGTTGCTAAAATCTAAAATGACAGCTAAAACCTACTACAATCTTTATTGACAGTCAATAAAGCTAAAACCTACCACAATCTTTATTGACAGTCAACAAAGCTAAAACCTACCACAATCTTTATTGACAGTCAATAAAGCTAAAACCTACCACAATCTTTATTGACAGTCAACAAAGCTAAAACCTACCACAATCTTTATTGACAGCTAAAACTTACTACAATCTTTAATTACAGCTAAAACCTAATGTTAAATTACACAGACACTCTTTTTGTGGGAACAAAACATCCCCACAGTGTTTCCCAAACACCTGGAAATCTACTTGCTCCTATGGGAGGGGCAAAATAGATTGCTCATGAACTTTGCAACTCGAGAAAGTCCTCTTCTGAAAAGGCCTTTCTTTCGCTGCTCTTTTCTTAGTCCCAGGTGCTGCTTTACACACTCCATAACTATTTTAACAATAGAGTCAGGTGAAGTAAAAGCAGCTTTAAGGAAATTTTCGGAGGTGCCAAACTTTTCCATGAGGTCCATGATCACAACTGTTTTTATGGTTTTCAAAGTCTCAGGTACTACGAGGCTTCTATAGACCACAGACGTTTTATCAGGCAGCACTTGTTTTGAGAGACACTCAATTACCTCCTGGATTTCAGCGGCCTGCTTAGCGTTCTTTTTATTTTTAAGGTGGCTTGATAAGATCATGATTAGAAAGCCCGTCATTACGGCGTCATTCCAGACTTCACTTGTAGGTGATGACTCTTTGACTGATTCAGACGAGACAGATTCTTCAACCAATGAATATTTGATTGAAGACACGTCGTCTGTGGTGTTTGAACCTGCCAAAGGAGCTGGGCCTTCCTCATCATGTGTTTCATCAGTCCACGCTTCTCTAAGTCCCATCTCATCATCGTTTTCTTCTTCATCAGATGATTCTTCAGGGGTCTCTTCCATCTCATCATCATTTTCTTCTTCATCAGATGATTCCTCAGAAGACTCTTCCATCTCACTGTCCTTTGCTGTCCTTAACAGTTCAAGGAAGAGGTTCTCGATGTCTGTGAGAACTTCTTTGACTTTATCCCTGGAAGACAGGTCACTTGTCAGCTCTTCTGTTATCCACAGCAACACCTCATGCATAAATGCTTTGACAGCACTTCTTGTGTTGGAGCGGAGAACCTTTTCTGACTCTGACTTGGACTCTTCCGTTTGGTGAAGAAGATGTTGGAATTTCGTCATCATGTTCTCAAACAGAGCCTTGTCCATGCTTTCAGACAGCTGTGCGATTTCCTCTTTGCTTGAGATGGTTTCCATGTTCAGATCCGGTTTCTCAATTTTTTGGATCACATCAAACAAACTGACCAGTTTATTTAGGATCACGTCCTGATCCAGTGGTGACGTAACCTGGGTTTGTTGGGATTTCCCGGTTTCCGTGACATGATCTTGGAATGTTACATGTGATCTGGAAGCCTCAATCAAAAAGAATTTCTGACATTTGAATCTGAATTCTTCGTTCAGATATCTAACCATTTGGTTAAATAGCTTCCTTGCGAATTCAGAGAAGCGCTCCTTTGGATCATTTGACAATGATTGTGAGACCAGGAAGTTTTTAACAATGTCCATCACTACACTGACGCTCGGATGAACTGTGTCGGAGGTCCTGGACTCAATCTGCATGTCTTCCAGAAGGGCGCTGGTTATGTCGGTTGCTGTGTTGACGCACACGGATTGCGAACAGTTGGTCCACTTTGTGAGAACGCCAATCACACCATTCACAGCCTCTTCAAAATCGATGAATTTTTCTTCAGAGTAGCTTGGAAAGGAATAAACTGATTCTTCAGTGAAATCGGAATCAGTTGAGCTCCTGTATGTCCACTCTTTTGTGATCCTGACCTTTTTCAGGCAGCTTTGCAGAACGTTGCCCGTGTTTTTCACCATGAGGCCAAGACGGTTGAAGCTTGACACACACCCGTTGACGCAAAGATTTGCTGTTTTGGGCATTTTCCGGGTCATCTTAATGATCCTGTTGACCTTTTGTTGAACTTCCTGTTCAATCATTTCTGTCAGTTCCTTGGTCTTTTTGCAAATTTTCTTCGTAATTCCGAGGAAAAGAGCAATGCACTTGAAGAGAGCATTTCCCATCACAGTTTTTATTGATGGGAACTTCTGACGAGCAGAAAGTCTCTTCTTGAGCATTGGAAGCAGGACCTTTAAAACATCCGCTGCTGATTTCTGGATAATTTCTGTTATCAAGTCAGCAAGAACGATTAAAGTTTGTCCATCGATGCAGCCGTCCTTCAGCAGTGTCCACTGCACAGATGAGATCCTTTCAAAGTGACGCTCCACAACTGGACGAAGTGCTTTCAACCCAATTATTGCAGTCTCACCTTTCAGTGTGACCTTTTCTTGGGGGGTTTCATCCTGTGGAGGCTCCTGTGAAGGAACTGCAGATTTGCAGCTTTCCATCTCCTGGCTCTCTCGGTTTTCCATCTCCTGATTCTCTTCGCTTTCCATCTCCTGATTATCTTTGCTTTGGTTGTCTTTGTCTTTACACACCAAACCTTTTTTGGGGGTGTATATATTAGCTCTGTTGTGATGTAATCACACATCATTTTGATATCATATGATGTACTTGTGGATCACATGACCTGGCGGAAACCAAATATTGCCTTCATGAGGCATCAATATGACGTCATACGTCACCGTATGATGAGTATGATCAGCATGTGATCATTGATGATGATTAATGACATCATACGGTGATGTATGATGTCATTAATCATCATCAATGACCACATGCTGATTTTAATTCATTGTTTCTGCTCAGCCGCATGAGGTCATTAGAAATTCACCTCTGAGTTGTGTGTGGGAGCCGTTGGTGCATTTTTTGAATTTAAAAATAGTTCATAGAACTATTGCTATAGCAACTAATGTGTATTTGTTGTAATGTTTTGATCACAATAATCTGGTTTAATGTGGACCAAACGCTTGCTGTTGTTTGAAACTATTTCCCAGAAGCTGCAGGAATCTGAACACAGAGCTGTGGGTTTGAGGTCAGATTGTTTGAGACCTCAGCTTTGACAGGAACAGGGAGAGGGGTCCATTTCCTCTGGACAGCAACACATGTAGATTCAGAATGGTTGGTGTCAGGAGATTTTGGAGTCTTGACCCTGGAGGGTTCAGGACGGCTCCAGGGGTCAGGAGAACAGGCATCACTGGATGCTGGACTGTCAAAGTCGTTGGCGTAGTCCACCTCCTCGCTCTCTTGAGCGCTGGCATCTGAAAATGAAAACTTTGTGCTGCAGTGTCTGCTGCTTCTGGAAGATTCACGTCTGGGGCCCTGCAGGAATCCTCGTCTCTGTGATGTGTGGCAACACACTTGCTCTCATACACACCAGGGTTATGGTCCTAAACAAGAGGTCACAAATACCAATTAGCCTGTGGAAGATCATAGCGAACACTTGCACAACACATAAGGGTAAGTACCGGTAGGTGAGGTGCAGGTGTATCTTACAGATTTTTGTATCCTGCAGATTGCACAAGAAGCTCATGAGTGCTGTTCACATGATAAGTGTACGCTTCTTGCCTGCTCCATACAGGTTTGCCATTTTTTGAGAAGCGTTCATACTTTTGATTGACAGCTACCATCTTTGACCTCCTGTCCATGAGCTTATGCAGAACTGATGTTTTCCAAATTCTGACCTGTATGACTCAGTGTTTAGAGTTTGGACTTCTGACCTGCTCCATGGTTTGAAGCTCAGTGGTTTCCCCTCCTAGCCTCATTTATTTCTGTTCTATGTTCAGAACATACGATTAGATGAATGTGCTGCACATTTCTACTTCTCATGGGAAAACCTCCTCTCTCATATCTAGGCCCATCAGGATGGGGTTCATAATCAAGGTTCCATTCCAAAGAACATGTCCCTCACACCTCAGCTATTTGACAAACGTGTGCTAACCTTGATTTATGTTGATTACGCCCATAGCCCAACGCCAACACACACAGCCTCCAGT
Organism: Oryzias celebensis; assembly: GCA_014656515.1. Classification (NCBI taxonomy): domain Eukaryota; kingdom Metazoa; phylum Chordata; class Actinopteri; order Beloniformes; family Adrianichthyidae; genus Oryzias; species Oryzias celebensis. The sequence goes on along the minus strand of BNCR01000018.1, from coordinate 3,103,665 downwards.
GTTTCATTGCTTTAGATGTCTTTTAAGTCTGTAATAAAGTGAATGAATTCATGTTGACAATTATTTGTTTTCATTAAAAAATGTCAATTGTATTATTTTCACCTACACAGGTCAAACAGCTGAGTAGTTATTAGTATGGGGCGCCATTTGTAAACCGATGTAATAAAATTTTAACAGCAATATTTTTGATTATTTAGCCTTTTTTAATGAGAAAAAAAACAGGTTTTGTTTTTCAAATGTGTTTTTTCACCTTTTAATTCATGTTGCTGATGATCCAATCTCAAATGTCTGGATAGTCATGAGAACATCTCATTCAATTTTTTTGGCCACAAAGTGGGACGTGTCTTGAACCAGTATTAAAAACAAAGGCGACAACTCTGGCACAAATCAGTTAAGAGATGGAGGAAAATCCAGCTTTTATTTTTGTAGGCCACTTCCGCTTATCGGTAAGTTAATTTGCATATAATCTAAACATTTAGCTGCAAACTAAACATTTAGCTCCTACCTAAACATGTAGCTCCAAACTAAACCTTTAGCTCTAGACTAAACATTTAGTTCCAGACTAAACATTTAGCTGTAATCTAAACATTTAAATTAGACTTTAATATTTATCAATCAAAGATTTAGGTACAAAACTTAAATATATTAATTTTGGAAACTAAATATTAAGGTCAGCTCTAAATATTTAGCTTGAAAACTAAACATATAATTTTTACAATAAATATTTAACTTAAAATTAAATATTTAGTTTGTAAGTTAAATATATAATTATAAAATAAATAGTTAACTTAAAAATTAAATATTTAGTTTGCAAGATAAATATATAATTATAAAATAAATATTTAACTTTAAAATTAAATATTTTGTTTGCTAACTAAATATTAAGCAAGTAAATGTAACATTTATAAATACATAAATTAAAAGGAGAAAAAACACATTTGAAAAACAAAACCTATTTTTTTTTCTCATTAAAGGGGCTAAATAATCAAAAATATTGCTGTTAAAATTTTACTACACCGGTTTACAAATGGCGCCCCATATAATTGTGCTTTATTTTAAAAACTTTATTTGATTTCTATTTTGTTTACGAGTAAAAGAAATCCTTTTTGCTGCCCTTTTTTTCCCCCCTTTTTTTCAACAAAAACATGTTTTAAAGGTAAAAAGGAACAGCCTTCAACCGGTTTGCAGTCAGGAAGGTGATCATCGCGGCAGCAGGGGGGGCTGATGCGCAGATTAGTTTTCATCCAGTTTGCAGCTGTAGTCACGTGACGACGTGTGGGTATATCCATCCAAATGTGGACCCGTCCAAACCACAGAGCTGTTGTGGACTTTAGGAGGACGTCGGGAGGAGCGCTCACTCGCTCAGGTGTGTAGGAGGTGTGATTGAACGTGCGTGTACTTCTCCATTTTCATGACGAGGCGTGCACGCGCTGCGTGAGAAATGTTTGGATTTTTCTAGGGGTGGGGGTTTCCATGTCTGAAGCCATTCTGAGAAAATCTTAACAGCTTTAACTTACGGTCATCGTGGGCTTTTATTGTGAAACAACAGGAAAACTTCCGCCTCACATCTGTTTCATCCCACCGCGCGCGCGCTCCAATCCATAACCGCTCAGAAATGTCTTAATGTGATCAGCTGTGAGTTTAAGTCCTCATCTAGCGTTGTAGGATGACTCACTGTCATCGTTCACACGCGCACGCTCCTGATGGAGGGGGTGTGGGGGGGGGTTCCCTAGCAGTTGCACAGTTATGTGACCCCCTCCCACTTTTTTAATGAAAAGTCTGCTGAAGGTTTTTGAACCCCTTTCTCTCACAGATTCAGACCTACACCCCCCTGCCCCCCCAGGCCCTGAGAACCTCTTATTTACCCCCCACCCCGTGCATGGATCATGTGCCCCCTTCCCTCTTCTATAAACCAGCAGAAGCAGTCATAATGGGCGTTTGACTGCTCTGTGCGTGCGTGTGAGCGTGCACGTCACCTGCTGGGACTCTAACCTGGTCAGGTCTTTAGATGGGGTCAAGGGGTCATTGCTTTGGTTCCTGTGCGGTCATTTTTCTTCTGAAGAATCCAGTGCTCCGCAGCAGCTCGGTTTATTCTGGATGTAGAACGCCGGCTTCTTTGGGAAGGACGCCTCCAGAGTGGCACGGCGGTCTGCACGTCTGCTCTGTGGACGTGCAGACCCTGCTGGCTGTTGGAGGCTCATATGCTTGTGCTCCTCATTTAGGGTGGAGATGGAGAACAAAGCCATCTGCCTGAGGTCCAGTGATGACAGAGACAACACCTCCATGTTTGAGGAACCCTTTGAAGGAGGAAGCTTGTCGAAACTGAACTTGTACGATGAAGGTCAGACATCTTTTTCTTAAACCTAGTTGACGAACACTAAAACGTGCACAAAATGTTACCAACATGTTATGTTCAGCATGAGAACATCAGCGCTGTGGGTCATCCATAGGGTCTGTGAACTGTGGAAAAAGTTCATTTTCCATCAAGAAACCTAAAAAACTGTAACAGTAATTTCAGCACCAATGAACTGTGACAAAGTCATTTTTAAACGTTGTCCAAAAAAAAGGGGAAGGTGAGTAGAAAGTTATTTTGATCTGAATCAGCCAAAAATAATGACATAAAACAAGTCAGACTTCCTACAGCCTTACGACACAAATGCAGCGTGACAATATTGGAACTTCCGGATGAGTCGGAGGCTGATTAGGAATCATGTCATTAAAGTTGACATAATATTTCCATATTTTGGGCTAATGTCACACTGTTGCTGTGGGCTTCTATAGTGCAGTCCTCTTTCCTTCTTCTGCTCCCTGCCTGAACCCCACGTTGATCCTCCTTCAGAGCATCATTGTCCAGCCTTTCTACAGGCCGACCAGCTGCAGAATCTGCACAGCAGGGTTCTGAACACTCAAGCCCTTCGTGCCTGAATTTAATTCCAATCGTGTACAAATATTTCTCTTCCTTTAAAGGTGATCCTAAATGTCTGCAGAAGTCCAGGATTCAATTCTATGGTGCAAATTAGCAACGCACCGCGTGAAGGGGTTTTTACTGGCAGTTTGTGAGTGAAAGATGTCAGTTTAATTTGTTCCTGCACAAACCAGTTTCTCTGTGGTTTGGATCTGTTTCCACTGCAGTCACAGTCAGGCAAGAACCAGATGCAGGAAGAACCAGTACCAAACATGAAACAGAACACATACGGACCAGAGCCACAGGCTGTTCTTGGTCTCTTTCACTGTTCCTCTGGTTTTATTTGTGGTTTTTCTGTGCCAGGAACACGGCGAAAGAAGGAGCGCTGCTGCAACCACCTGAACTCACTGTCTGCCATCAAGTACGCCGTCATCTCCCTCTACATTCTGCTGCTTCTGTCCATGCTGGGACTCTGTCTGGCAGGTACGCTGAAGGTGTCAGGGCTCAAAAACAGCTCCTTCAAAGGGCAGATGTGAGTGCATGAAGGTGATGAACGTCTGATGGCACAGGCTGCTGGACAAACTCCATGGATCGCATCCTTTAGTGGTTTTTATGTGGCCGACAGGTAGATATTTACCCACCATTTCACCCGATGTCACAATGGGTCAAGTTGACTCTGTGAATCCTGGACCATTCTGTCATTATTCTGCTCTGAGCCGGTCTGCAACATCAGGTCAGACTGCTTCTAATGGGGCAGACGACCGTTTTTCATAGACGTCAGATGATGAGCTCGAAGAAACTGTTGTGATATTAAAGGACCATAACACTAGTTGTCCCTTTTTAACCAACATGCCAACAAAAAAGTGAACAGCAAGCACTCAGAGCCTGGAAATTCATCCAGAAAACTTCTCATTTGCTAGAGTTCAGCTTAACACAGACCAGCAAACCCTTCATTTGAACTCCAGAGGAGAGTTTTCTGCATGATAGAAACAGAAACCACTTTGTTTCTGGAAAGCACAAACAGATTGGAAAACAGCAGCATGTGACGTACATCAGTGACTCACCATGATGAGATGATTGCTGAAGTCGTGTGGAAGATCTGCAAAGGTCAGAATCTCCTTCTGACCTTCTGTTCTTCTCTAGCAGCATTCTCTAAGCAACTATTGTATCTGTTGCTCTCTTCCTTCTCACGAAGGCTTTAGTCTAGCTTCCACTTCTCCATAACGTCATTGTGTGATTCATTAGCTTCATTCCTCTGTAGTTTCCATAACTCTTCATATCTCCAGTCTTCTTAAACATGGACACTTCAGAGTTAAAGTCTGCTCCAACCACCACTGTCCTCCCTCTGGAACAGCAACGTTTGGCTTTGGAAACACCTGTGGCTCCTTTACTTTTCCATCATGGCTCTTTGGCCGAAAACAAACAAATTGTGATTAAAAATGAACTTAGTTGGCATCGAGTCACTTTAGCTTGATTTATGAATTAACGGCTGATTTCCTCCGTCCATTGGTTGGTTTCAGAACTTTAAAAAGTCTAGCTAAAACAACAAGTCATTACTTACATTTACATTAGGGCTGTTAACGCATAAAAACAAGAGTAATTTAAAAAAACGTAACGTGTTAATATAGATTAACGCTGATTATTTACACTCCTCCACTGGTTGAGGCTTCGTGGCGTGCGTCGAATTCTGAAGGCACACTCCGTCGCTTCTAACAGGGTCACCTACAAAATGAATAAATGTTCAATCAATTTTTAGTACTTTATTCTAGTTATTTTTTCAGTTTAGATTGCTTTATCACAAAAGGGGGACTTTTTTAAGGCATAATATCAAAAAGTCATTACTTAACGTTTGATGTGTTTTGTGCACACAAAATAAACTTCTGAGTTAACACTTTTTAATTTAAAACATTTCAGGTAAAAAAATGGAGGAAAAATGTTCTCTCTGGCCTGTTTTTGTTCAAAAGCCGCTCTTTGTCGTACAAAGTTTAACTCGAGAAACAAAAATGTGATTAATTGGATTATTTTTTTGATTGATTGACAGCACTAATTGAGATGTAAATTTCTGTGCTTCAGAGAAAACAAGAACAAGTTCGGGCATCACTAAAGCTTCGAATACCCCTACAGTTGGAGGGGTAGGGGCTGAAAGAATAACAAAATAAAAGCCCGTTTTTGACTTGCACTGTTTAAAATAGTTTGTTAAGATACATCTGGTCTGTAAAAAATACAGAGGAGGTTAATTTTACTGCAGACTGTAAGTTAAATATCTTTATCAATGTCTGGGAGGCATCAATGAATTCTAAATTGACAGAAAGAAGAGTGCTGTCTTCGTTATGTTTGAGCTACATCTTTTAAGGAGATCTGTAGAAACTGTAAAAACTGGATTTATTACATGCTGTAAAACTCTAACATTTTTATTCCGATGATTTTTGTCTGCAAGAAATATTGTTTGCCTAATATTTATTTATAAAAGGCTCAGTCTTCACGGAGAACAGTGTTGGAAAAAAGTGCTAACAAATAAAAAACACAGGAATCTTTTCTTAAAAGAAGGGATTTCCTTCTATGATGTATGTGAGCTTGTTTGTCATTTGACTCCTTCATAAACAGGTTGCTTGAGGGCAGAATGATGCGACTGTTGGGAAAAGGAGGAACTGCTTTAGCTTGAAATTATTTGCAGATCCTCTGAGATAAAAACCTGCAGAATCGGTACTATGTAGATGAATGTGACAGTGGAAAGTAGCTCTTCCAGCAGCTCTAAAAGCAAAAATCTAAAGTCTTTTATTGCTTTTTGCAGTGGTGCAGACTTGAAGGAGCTCTCAAAGAGCCCTTTTTCAAGGTTTCTGCAGCTTTTCAAATACTTCTGGTTTCCTGGTACTTGACCTTTTTCTGAGGAATGCTTTTGTTCAGACATTTGACTTTAAGCTTTTAGAAAAAGGGAAACTGAAGAGATGAATGAGAAAATTCAGCCAATAAGTTAAATTTGAAGCATTTATGAAATTCGAAAGATCTTTTAATCTGTCAAACACGACTAGGTCACAGTTTTGCGTTTTCTGGACTCGGTCAGTTGTTTCCTGGAAAATGGAGGAACTTGCAAATGTTTGCATGTGTGGTGACTCATGCAACTGTCTGCACAGATTCGAGGGCCGGGACCCCCATCAGACCTGCCAATTCATGATCTATATATATATATGTCTATACATAAATTAGGAATGTTCTATAGCTGATATATAGCTGTCAATCGATTAAAAAATAATCAGATTAATCGCACATTTGAGCTGTGATTAATCGAGATTAATTACAATGTTTTACAAGTTAAATTTTAAACGACAATGTGCGACTTTTGAACAAAATAAAAAGGCCAAAGAGCAAATGTTCCTCGTTATTTTAATTGTCTGAAATGTTTAAATTTAAAAAGTGTTAACTCAGAAGTGTCATTTGTTCGTGGACCGTAGCTGTCCTGGTCTTCATCTTTCTCAGTTCTTTCCTCACCTGATAAGCAGACAAGAAGAGGGGGTTGGCTGGAGCCTGAGGGGGAGACACATCGATATGAGGTGATGAGAAACTAGAGGGGAAGGAACGTTAACAGAGGGATGGTACCTACGGGTGTGGGTTGAGGACAGGGTAAAGGAGCAGCGCTAGCTGGTATGGAGAGGAGACGTGCTGGCTGCTGTGATTGTTGAAAACCAGTGGAATTCGTTAGCCCACCTGGTGCTGCCTTTGTTCTAGGAATCTTTACCATTTTTCCTGAGATACCCGTCAGCCCTCTACAGACATTTCTGCTGTTATTCAACTTTAAGTTCTTGTTGTATGTGTCTTTACCCCCACCCACCCTAAATCCTCTACTTTATCCCCTACTGATCACTTCTCAGCCCTTTCTGTGACTCTTGATGTAAAGAGCCACCTCTGTTGTTCAAGAGGGCTTTCAGCTCAGGGGTTCCCAGGGTTTGTTGTTGGAGAACACACACACTTTCTTGGAGTGTACTGTGCTTTCCTCACAGAATCCCATGTATTCAGTGATGGAGCAGGTCAGGTTGGCGATCTCCTTCCTTGGGGAACACAGGTACTGTTCCCGTGAAAAGTTCGCGCTCCTTTGGTGCCATGTACAGGTTGGCCCATTTTTCCCCCGCAGAAAGCCCATATCTACCCCTAAGGGCAGTTGAGACTACTGCTGTGGCAAAGACTCAGATGAGGCTTAAGGGCACAATGACAGCGTCACTTGTACGTCATAATTGTGTGCAATGTACACTAGCCTTACTAATACGTCATGATACACTTGAAACAAACAGTAAGCTAATTAATGTTCTACAACATAGGAAAAGAAATGTACAGAGAAATCCACAAAGATGAATGAATAATGGTGAAGAGCGTATTACTTTCGATCACATTAACTCTTTCTAATCAATTAACCAATTATGGTTTTTATTTTTTGTACCAACAAGTAACCCCCCCCCCCACACACACACACACAGAACCATTCCATCTTCCAGAATAAAATAACTCGTAACACTGATCGTCTGTGTCCATGAAGACATCCAAATGAAGCGAAAACGTGAGAAAAAATAGTAGTAAAATACATTGTTTAGGGCGCAACAAGAAAAAAGAAAAATTGTAGATTGCATCCAACACTGGCTTCTGCTCTGTCGGTTACACGCAGAGGCTGTAAGGCTCCAGCAGACGAGCGTCTTCCTGTTTACACCCCCAGGCTTTGTACTGGACCCCAAAAACCTCAATATTTAAGTCCAGTCAGACTGGAAGTGAGATCCTCTGATGAGAAGGGTTGTTTTCTGCTTCCTTCCTCCCTCTGGCATCCTGACACCTGACAATTAATAAACTCAGAGGGGCGTGGCCATCTTTCACCAGCTAGACGGCACACAACAAACAAGACGGTTCGTGCAACAGGGATTTGGACAGACCACAACCACAACTCTTCACTGAATCAACATCATGAAGCAAGAACATTTGCAGCATGTTCTTAGCTCCTCTATCCTTTGTCCATGCACACATTGTTCAGGGAACAAACCCGTTCTGGTTCCAGTGTGAACAGAAAGCAGAACTTTCCTTTAAAACGTTGGGCTGACTCATCTTTTCTGGCTCTGCATCCACTGTGTTCATCTGTTGGTGTGTTGAGTTTTTAATGCTGTGGACCACTCATGAAGGGATGGTGGAGAAGGTTTTCATTAGAATGTTGCTGTTGATCCGGTCTCCAGAACCGTCTGTTTTTTTCTGAATTGTGCCCTGCAGGACACAGATATTCCGTTGTGAGGAAATCCTTTGAGTTGAAATGAAAAGTCTTTAAAGAATCCAAGAGTTTAACAGATTATGCACAGAGTGGCTCCACCCCCCTTTCAAATCTTAAAAGATCCTGAACGTGCTAAAAGGGGGAGACCAGAACCAGGACCAACATGTGTTCAGCATTACAGCACTGGCCTCTGTCCCAGGGGGGCGGAGGGGGGTTCTGGATCTGAAAGGTCTGAGTCAACATTTGGAGCTCATCCCAGCCTCCCTTGCCTCTGTCCTCCTCCCCCAGTGTCCCACTACCACGATTTCTCGCAGCGGCACACGTTGAACCAGACAACAGAGCACCAGCAGCTGCTGCAGCGCAGCCCAGGAAACAATCTGCTGGAGAACATCTGGAAGCTGGAGAACGTCTTCCAGAACCACACAGAGTGGCTGCAGAGGCTGGAGGCCCTCATCCAGGTACCAATGTTGACTTTTGCTTTGCTTCTGGTTTATGTAAACTGAACGCTTGCAAGTGCAGTACACATGTGGATGTCCATCCATCAATGCATCCACACATCCATCTATCATTCATCCACCCATTTACCTGTCTATCAGTGCATCCATCCATCCATCATTCTATCAATTTATCCATCAATGCATCCATCCATCTTCCAAACTCAGTCCTGTGCATGGTCACAGGGATGCTGGAGCCTATCCTAACTCCTGTAGGGTGAAGGGGGCTCCTCTCTGAACATCTCTCTGTACACATGAGTGTGTACGTGGGATCACTTCCTGTGGAAGTGCTGGATGAGTCCCTAGTTTTCCCATTTTTGAAGCTTTTCCATGAGCTCACCTATCCAGATTCTTGGATTCCTGCTGTCAATCTGTCTGAGTTCTTCATGATATAACTAATGATTTCATGTCTGTTTAAAGACACAGCCGAACATGCTCTCAGGTTCTGGTTTGGTTGTTTCTACAAGGATCCATTTCAGATCTCATTCAGGGTTTCTCTGGGGTGTGATGTTGTTTTTTTCTACTTGCCAACTCCATCAGGCGCCTCCTTCTTTCAGGGCTTAGAGGGGAAGCTGAGGAACGCCCAGACTCAATCCACTCAAACTGAAGGTTACCTGGCTCAGCTGGAAGACGAACTGTCTTCGCTCGCCGGGGCTGCAGGCAGGAACCTGACGAGCCTGAGTGAAGAGGTGAAGCTGACGTCCAGCTGGCTGCATGACCACAGCCTGCAGCTCAGGTGTGCATCCAGGAAACTTCCGTCCCATCGCAGAAGACAAGTGAAAGAGGCTTTATTAAGAAACTGCTTCCATCCGTGAGAGCTGTCCCATTTAAGTATCCAGAATTTACCCAGAATTCATAGCAGCTTGGGCTTCGTTACCCAGAAGTCTGAACAGGAACCAAGACATCAACACCAAAATTAACTACATTCTGATTTGAGTTTTTCTATAAAATTGGGGGTAGAATTCGGGGTGACTTGGGGCTGTAGTGGAAATGGGGTGGAATTTGGGGGGATTTGAGGCTGGGGCAATCTTGAGGTGGAGTCGGGGTGGTCCTGGGGCAGTTCCAGGGTGGAGCAGTAAGGTGGGGTTCAGGCAGGACTTCATTTGTGGAGTCTGAGCTGGGAAGCCAACACGCGCTTGACTGTGGTTGCAGGGAAACGTTGCGAGAGGTGAACACACTGGAGGAGAAACTGGACAACATCAGCTGGACGGTCGGGGCTGTCAATCACACGGTCAGCAGCGACATCAGCGTTCATCACCTGAAGATTAAGGACCTGCAGGTCAGACGCTCCTCACAGCTGAGAGGACGGTTTCATGTCAGGCCTGTTGCAGCTCATGGAGACGTGTGCGCTTGTTCTCAGGTCCAGATCAGCAACATCACAGAGGACACCGGCAGTCTGTGGGTGACACACGTGCACACGCAGGCACAGCTGAGGAATGAGCTGGAGATCCTGAACACCATCACAGAAGACCTCCGGCTAAAGAACTGGGAGCACTCCGTAGCTTTGAAAAACCTCAGCATACTTGAAGGTCAGCAAAAAACCTGGTGAGCAGTTCAGGGTTCTGGAGGGTGTCAGGTTTTAGCTGCTGCAGACTTCTGAAGAACCGGAACCAAAGTTCAGACTCAGTTTCTGCAGGAAAACACGGATCTCTAAACAAAGAGCAACTCCTCACATTTATCCTGAAAAGGACATTAAATAGTGACGTCCTTTAGGACTGGTGTGACACAGGGACGTACTGTGAGTCCTTTCACCTCTGATGAATATTTATCCCGTTCAGATGGAAAGAAGAGGTCCGGGTTCCTACTGGGATGACACAAACATCTCTATGACATTGCAGACGGGAAATTGTCCAGTTTTCCAGGACTTTGCCGATTCCTGACAGATTTCTGTTTGAGGAAAAAGGAGACAGAGTTTGACGCTTTGCTAAGATGTTTTTTCTTTAACCTTTATTTAACCAGGTCTAAAAATCTAAATGAAACAAGCTCAGAATGTTTCAAGTTATCCAGCAGCTCCTCTTTTTGTTGCTTTACTTCTTTTAAAACGGGAATTATAGTTGTTTGAAAGAAGATTTCAGGCCTCGACCTGCATTTTGATCAGGAGAGTGGGATCCACAGTATCAGTAAATGGAAAGGTCAATCCAGAGTCCAACGGCATTTTTTACAGTCGAGTGCCTCAAAAAACATCATGTGAAACTTTCGAAGTGGCTGTAACAATACTGAACTGTTTTCCAAACCCGGACAAAAAGATCAGACAAAATGCTGTTTGATTCTAGAAACTCTTCCAGTTGTTCACTGACGAGCTTTGAGTTTAATTTAACCTACATGTCTCCATGCTCTCCATGAGCCTTTTTGACAGACACAGCAGTGAAGTTGGATGTGAATGGGATTTTACTCTAAATCTGCCTTGGGGGGCATTAATAGTTCCTATTTTTGTCAAAATTTTGTCAAAATGAGATCAATACAGGATGCTATAGAGCGGCCCTTCATAATAGGACATGATATCGAATCACTGAGTGAGATTTAATGAATTGCCGCCAGATTTCAAGCTTTCTGATATTGGAGGCCATTAGAAGGTCTCCTACTAAAACAAATTGTGAATTAATCATAATCTGTAATTAATGAATCTAATTCCTCTAATAATTGCTGTGAAAAGCCTCATTCTGAGGTATTTTTCATTTAAATTCACTGTAAACAGTTAAAAATCAAATAAAAAAGCAGATTTATAATGTTTTTAATTACAACAGATTCCAACCTTTACGAGTTTTTTACCTCAAACAATCAAGACAAAAATTTGTTTTATTTTGATAGAAACAGTTCTATTGATTTTGAAACAGAAACTACAGACCTGAATCAGAATGGGAGTGAAAACAGACAACAGACAACCAGTCCTGAACATGCACGTGCTCCAGCCTGCAGCAGTGTGTCGCCTCGCCACATATGGTTCTCATTAGCATCAGATATTTTTCTGCGTTCACTCACACATGGCTTCATCCAACAAACTCTCCCTGGAAGTTTCCAACAACAACAAAATCTGGGACTAACTCCTCCCCCTTACTGTCAGTCTGACCTCCGTTTATCTGCATGTGACTTCATCAAAATAAAATGTCTTAAAGAACCAAACAGTCCTTTTGCAGTCGACAGTTTTCTCTGCCTTTGGAGTAATGAAAGTGTTTAGGAAACAAGGACATCTCAACCTCTGTTTGTGGAAAACTCAATCTGGAAAACCTCAAAGAAATTTAGGGCATTTTTGAGTTTAAATTATTAAACTTCACAAATGGCTTTTATTACTTTCAATGTCAACAAAAGGGTTTGTGGTTCTATAGACATTGTAAACATTGATTTGTTTGTGCAGGACCTCCGGGGCCAAAGGGTGAGAAGGGTGACACTGGACAGCTGGGGCCCCCAGGGGCCCCCGGAATGACTGGCTTAAGAGGTTTGTCTTAACTTAACAGTTTCCATGTTTTTGGGTGAAATGTATTCAATCAGCTGAAATTAAAACACAATGAAAATTCTGTTTTTATCACAAAGTTTTGAAGCCTCAATCTTTATTTTTCTGTTTTTACTTTACTGCATAAAAAATATGTTACTATGTAGGGGATTAGAACAAATATGAGCCAAACATACACACCTACACAATGTCAAATTCACACATACACACATGTAGATAGAAAAACACACATATATACAGAAGGTCAAAAATGTTTTTTTTCTCCCAGCAATGAGAAGATGAGAAGCCTGTAATTTTATTCATCGTAACTATAAAACTACATTCACGGCGCCCTCAGAAACGTGCTTTTGAGCAACCTTTTCCAGTGAAAAGTGTACACGAGTGTTTCAGGCTTCTGCGTTCAAAAATCCAGCATTCACACGCCGCTATGGAAGTTTTTTGGTTCGTTTTCAGGTACAAAACGCCAACGTGTTGCAAGTTAAACCTGTTGAACTGTGATCAATCAGAGATTTAGTAGTGCTGCCGTATGAATGGCGTCCTTTTAATTCACAGAAGTGCCAACTGTTTGAAAATTGATCACGGAAGAAAAATTAAGAATTGTGTTTTTTTTCCCCGCTGCAATTCTATGACTCCATGTCTTCCATATGTCGGAACAGATCTGTGAAATAAAAAGTCTGGAGCAAGATTCACCAGATTTACACCGCTTTGACACACCAAGACTCTTCCAGCTGTGCACTAGTATCGCGTGGCGACAGTCCTGAATGAACAGTCTAAACACGTGTAAGAACCCGCGTTTAGCGTGTTCAAAAATGTGTGTCCGATGCTCGGTGTGCTTTTATTTTAGTAGAGTATGATCTTTTCTTGCAGGTCATAGTTACCATGTTTGTGCTTCAGGATTTACAGGAGAACGCGGGATACAAGGACCTCCGGGGACGAAGGGATCTGATGGTCATGAGGGAGTGAAGGGAATCAAAGGAGAGGTTGGACCAGTAGGCCTTAAAGGTTTGTCAGTTTCTATGCTCCTGGTCTCACTGTAACTTGGTATCAAGCCTTAAACCTGGAGGTTTGATGATTTTGGTGGAAAAATACTACTGAATGAAGCATTTTTTAAAAAGCAGCAGATAAAAAGAAGAATAAATCCATCAGATGAGGTTCTTGAAACCTTTTCTTCCTTGTCTTAAAGCTGCTTCCTTTAGGGGGCGCCACAGCAAATCCTCCGCCTCTATCAAACATTTTCCTCTATATCCTCCAATCTCATGTCCTCCTTTATCCATCAACCTTCTCTTTGCTTTTCCTCCTCTGTGTGGGGATAACCGGGAAGTCTCCCTCTTTTTTCTTTCCATCATCGACCTCAGCAGAACATAAACTCTCACCTGAGCAGGGGCGTCAGCTCACCTTTGCACAACAGTATACGTGACGGAATGAAATGCTTTACATTTAAGTATGTGTGCGTGAGCTGTTGTTGTATTGTGTACGTGTTTGCATGTTTGTATGTGTAGATTTTTGGAGCCAACAGATATGTTGGTAACATCTATGTTTGTGGACAGGCCCCGCCCCTTTCAGACTAACACTTTTTCTAACTTTCTTTTTCCTCGTCTTTTGTACCCAGTAAGAAAAAAAGGATACAAACATAATTAATATAAATAAAGTTTAGCCTCAAATACAAAAGGGGTTTATACAAATATATACCTTAAATATATACCTTACTTATCAGTTAGGTACCTGTTACCTGTTACCAGTTGTAACAGTAAAATCTGTGTCCCAAGAAAACAAAACTAAACTCTCTGCGTTAGCTTGACTTCATGATAGGAGCAGAGTTTCACAACTCTTTTATTCCTTATTTGTTTTGTGCATTCTTAGTTCTCCTTTCATGTGAGGCCTTCCTCTTCTTCAGGTGACCAAGGACAGCGAGGCTCAAAAGGAGAGAAAGGTGAAAGGGGCGAGCGAGGGGAAAGAACAGGTAAGAGGAAAATCTTCCTTCCATTATAAACATTTACATTGTGGATGACAGGTGCAGGGAGGGAGGGGTTCCCCCACCATGGATACATGCCGACACGGCGTTTTCTGCTGCTGTGATGGTCAAACAAGCTGCAAAAGAAACCGCTTCAGGAGCGCTTTAAACGGGCGGAGCTAAGTGGAAAGGCCACACGAAAGAGAATTCTGCGTTTCTGCTACTGGATTACTTTCGAGAGCAAATAAAAACCAAATTGACAGAAATCAGGTTCCAGCTATGTGCCCAGGTGCATTCTGGGTTAATGAGTTCATATTTTAAAGTGTTGTAATTTGATAAAACCAAGCCGTCCAGACATGACGGTCTGAGCTGTGGCGTGAGGTTCTTGTGTCTGCTTGAAAAATCCCTTATTATTCTCCGAAGGATCATAAATCTCTACCATTATGCGCAGCTGCAGCATAGTTTCAGGAAGGCTAGAGATTAAAAGCAGATCCACTGATCTCTCATAAACACTGGCACATGCACACACATCATTGCTGTTAGCTCCGTTTGTCTTTTATTCAACTGAAATGTCCATTTTTGGTCTGTGGGCTGAGAAAAGATCATTTTTCTTATTGATAAGAGCACAACTCACTCAGTCCTCGCAGGTCTATAAAACACTTCCATGTAATCTGTTGGTTGCTTTTGAAAGGCATTATTATACAGTTAATAATCAGGACTGGATTAAACCAATCAGACTGAAGGAAAACTGTTGGTTTTGGGTTGTTTAGTGCTTTGAGATGGTTGGAAACTGCTACTTCATCATTAAACGCCATGACATTGTTTGTGTGCATTTGCTGTATTTCTCTGCATGTCCGTGCAGTGGAGGAGACCCTGGTCCGGCTGGTGAATGGGTCCGGCCCTCATGAAGGCCGTGTGGAGGTTTTCCATGAGCGTCGCTGGGGGACGGTGTGTGACGATGTCTGGGACAAGAAGGATGGAGATGTGGTCTGCAGAATGCTGGGCTACAGAGAAGCGGTGGGAGTCCACGGGACCGGGCGCTTCGGGCGAGGTACTAACATGAGAAGAGGCCGAAACGTAACACAAAGTGTCGGAAAAGTATCTGTGTTCTTCTGTCCTGTTATTCTGGTCTGATGCTCTAAGCCAGATGGAGGTTCAGATCATGTAACTGATACAGTTTCAGCTTTTTCCTCCTAAAGGATAAAACTGTTCCTCTGAAACTTTCTGCAGTCATTCCCAAAACTTCCCAAAAGACAGGTCAGCTTTTCTTTTCGTTTGTCTGAGGGTATAGTCTGTTTTTGCATCACGTTCTTGTGTTCTCTGCATAAAGACGGCCTGTGCTGTGCAGAGATGGTTCTTCAGGTGGACTGGTGCTGCAGCATCTCTGTCAGAAGGCGTTCACATCCAGGCTCTGAGTTTATACTGTCTTTTCGTCGCCACATGGCAAAATAAGTGTTAGAAATAGTTAAGTTGTGTTTGTAAAACTGTCATCTAAAAAAGCAACACTGATACTCCAAAAGCAGTGGATGAAATAGGATTTTTTTCTATAAAATCACCTCTAGATAGCACTTTCAACATGGCATGAACTTTGTGATGTTACGCCCAACCTAGTAGAGTTTCCTCTGAAAATTCATCACAAAAATTCATCCTCCATCGTTAGAAAAAAGGCGTAATTCTAAAAGCTCATCAAACACAAGGAAGGCTGGGAAGGCTGGGAAACGGAGTTCCTTTAGACTAACAGGAATCGAGTTCCCTGATTGCAGGTTATTTTAGAATAGAAACCCTTCGACAAACGCTGTACATGCTCCAGTTTTTATTTTATTTTAACCTTGACTTCCTGCTATCGACCACGATCACGAAGCACAAAAAATGGTGCAGATTTTCAAATTTCCATTATTCCAACTGTAAGTTGCACATCTTAACTTTTGGTGTGAGTGTTTGTCTGGTTCTGTTTTAGTGCTGCAGGACCACAACTTGACCCGCAGCTGTCTGTGTTCGTTTGCAGGATCCGGTTTGATCTGGATGGACGATGTGGCGTGCACAGGGGCTGAAGACACCATCCATCAGTGCACGTTTTCAGGCTGGGGCAAAACCAACTGTGGCCACGTGGAGGACGCCGGCGTGACCTGCGCTGTCTGACCACCGCAGGGCCGAGGCTGAAGAGTTCTGCAGATTCCAAATTGAGCTTTAATGTTTTCTGAGATGGAGATGACAAAAGAAGGTTGGGATCTTCTGGGAATTAAGTTCTGTTTGTTCTCCGTGACATGACAGCAGTTCTCTTTTCTCAACAACTCCAAGTGCCTTAAGAGTTAACTGGTTTTCAAACAGCAGGACCAAAAGAAACAGGAATGACATCAGCAGCCCCAGCAAAACACCCGTTGGAAACTACAGGAAGAGTATGAGCAACATCAGAAATGGCAACAGAATGAACAATGACAGGAACTACAGTAACATGGACAAAAACATCAACAACCACGAAACCAACAACAATTAACAAGAACTAAATGAACAGGAAAAGAACTCCTGCAGCAGCAGCAGGAATAACAGCAGTTTCAGCTGAAATCCTGACTGAGTTCAGACTGATATTCAGGTTATACAGTTTGATGAAGCTGAATTGAAGCTGGTCTCAGTTTATTATGGTGGAAACTGTGAATGTAACTGGATGAGGAGCAGGTTTAGAATCTGAAGTTATATCTTTGCTATAAATGTCTTCTAACAAAAATGTCTAGTATTTCAGTGTTTCTAGAAATGACTAAGAAAGACGATTTTTATTAAAACTAATCTATTTTGTAAAATAAAGAAAAAATAATTTTGAATTTAGTAACTGTCACTTTATAGTTTTTATAATGTCACTGTCTACAATAATGGACTCACATGTACGTCACACTGTCTGTTAATGAGGCAGATTTACTTTATTCAGAGGAAAATAACTAAAGTGTCAGTGATGAAAGGCTGCTAGAGTGGTTGCAGCAAATACTGACACCTAGTGGTGAGGATGCAGGACTTGAACTTCATAAAGAACCGGTCTTTTACATCAGAGAATTTACTGATCTGTGGGGAACACTATGGCCTTTTCTTTATTATTCATCCTAATTAAAATTCTGCTTGAAAATTCATTGAAACTTTGCAGCTGTTTGTTTCTTCTTCTGGCGGTTTGGTTTAAGTGAATTTGGAAATGCATTTTCACATTTTCACCTGAAAACAACTGCAGGAATAATGAACTCATGCAGATGCATTTACAACTCCGAATCATCTCATTCCTGTGCACAAACATCCTACCTTTATGAGCTGAATCCTGAGAATGTTCTGGATATTAAGTAATTTTTAAGAAGGAGGAAAAGGTAAGAGGTGAGAGACAAAAAAGATGGAAATTACACTGTATGATTTTTTTTTAAATAATGTATTTGTGTGCTACTGCTGCGAATAGGTATTTGAACACTTGTCTATCGTACCATCTCTAGTAATATATAACTCATTGTGGTTATAGCTGTCTTGCTTGCTAGATGCTCGAGTTTAATAGAGTTGGGACGGGAACAGCCAGCGCGCCTTAAACTTGTCCCTCGTCGGAGTCCGTAGCGAACCGGAAAGTGTTTTGAGTTTCTGGCGCGGTTGACAGCTCCACAGGAACAGTTGGCGGTAAGAATGTTTTAAAACTCTTTAAATACATCTGCATTTGTTGGAGAACTAGCTAACTGCTGTTGGTTATTGTTAGTTTACGGATAATCGGAACTATAGTAATATAGTAGATAGTATAGTAGATAATTTGGAACTATAGTAAATTGAATAAGTGTCGATGAATTTATCCAAACAGTTCGATCTGTCTGAGGCAGAATCGAACTGACCTTTTTACTCTTATAACATCATTTAAAAATGAGAGAAATCACAGTGAACAACACACGTGATGCAGTAAAAAGTGATCAACCATCATTCCAGTCCAGTGTGTGGAAACACTTTGAATTTACGAATGTGACCATACAGTGCTGCTAGAATGTTCTAATAATGTTCCTTTGGATTATTCTGATGTGGAAAAACAACAGTGGGCAGAACTTGATCGAAATCAAATGTGAATGGATTTGACATTCATTCTTGTTTACTTGTTTGTTTGTAAACATATTCATTTACACTTGATTATCTTGAAGAAACACAAGAATCTGGAAAACTTCACTGTTCAGTAGCAGCTATTGATCTCTGAGTCTCACTGTTGAAGTTTTGGATAAAAATGTCCTGGATCTATTTTATCTCAGTGAATCGGATCCAACCAGATCGAGTCATTTTATTTAGTAACAATAAACATCAGAATTTACATTTGGATGTCCGCTTTACTCACCAGTGAAGGAAACGGACCCCAGTTTCCGGCTGAGAGTCTGACGGTCCGGTGGTTCCTGGTTGATCGAGAAACGGCAGAATGGCGTCCAAAGACGGATTCAAAACTCCAAAAACCGTCCGGACCAGGAGTTTGGTGGGGACCCCTGTCATCATTCCGGCCTCCCCCTTCATGCAGAAGTTGGGCTGCGGTACCGGAGTCAGCGTCTACCTGATGAACAGGTGTGTGTTCTGGTCCAGGACGGCTTTTCAGTCGAGTGACAGTTTCAGGAAAAACGAAAAATATTCAACGATAAATCCTCCGATTTGGTCAAATATTCTTCTTTTAGAGCTGCTTTAGAAGACAAATGATATGAGAGAAACAAAAATATGTAAAGCAGTGTTTGGAATGGATCATCTGTGAGTTTTAGAATCTCTGATTCAGAATTTATTGGATCAAGAAGAGCTAAATCTTCAATCAAGTTTATTTATTTTTTATAAGTAAACAAAGGTGAACAACAACTGTAGAGCTCCACACACAGACAACAAGAAACACAAAGACATTAGAAGCTTTCACTGAGGCGCAGGAAGGGGTCCCAGCTTCATTTCGGACGGGATGGCGTTCTAGTGGCTGGATCAGTCCAGATTGAGCAGAACCGTCTTAAGGGTCCTGTACCGTCCTCCCCCAGAGAGGAGCAGATGAACGCGTCTCCGTGGGC
This sequence comes from Oryzias celebensis, assembly GCA_014656515.1. NCBI lineage: Eukaryota > Metazoa > Chordata > Actinopteri > Beloniformes > Adrianichthyidae > Oryzias > Oryzias celebensis. Next base: position 3,084,610 of record BNCR01000018.1, on the reverse strand, counting down.
CGTGAAGAAGATCAACCGCAAATGTGAATCCAAACAGGCTGCAGTTTACCAGAACCGGCTGAGGGAAGAGGCCCGCCTCCTGCAAGGAATCGACCATCCCAACATCGTCGGTAAGAAAAACACTGCGTTAGAAAGAAGGTAAAACATGGAGGGCGGGGCTCTGATTACAGTGTGATTTTCTGAATGACTAAACATAATTAAGTATTTAGATGTATATATTTATTTATCACACTTTTATCTAAAGAGAGAAACTGAAGCAGAACTTCATTCTGAGTCCAAATCTGCAGAAACAGCAGCAGGATTTCAGGCTGAAGCTCCTGTGAAGCTGCAGAAATCCTCATCGTTCTGATGATGTCAGGAGGGCTCATTCATGCTGAACTTCTGGGAGGGGGTGGTTGTAGGTAGGATTGGCTGGAACTGAACTTTGAGGTACTCGGGACTGGCTGGTCTGTTTCCTTCTGGAGGTTTCCGTGCTGTGGCCACCGCCAAAGACGGCTCGGAGTGTTTGGTCATGGAATACGGCGGAGAGCAGTCCCTGAACGACCTCATCGAGCAGAGGAGGGAGCAAGGTCTGAAGGCGTTTCCTGCCGCTAACGTCGAGAAGGTGGCCCTGCATGTGGCGCGCGGCCTGCAGGTGAGACCCCGCCTCTTTTTTTCCCTGCATGCTTCTACAGAACTTGACGACTTTCCGTTTGTTTCAGTACCTCCACAATGAGAAGAAGCTGCTGCACGGCGACATGAAGTCCTGTAACGTGGTCATCAAAGGAGACTTCGAGAGCGTGAAGATCTGCGATGTGGGCGTGTCTCTGCAGCTAGACGAGAACATGACAGGTGGGACGTCCAGACTGAGCATGCTCAGAAGTTTGTTCCTCAACTGCATCTGGCTAGTCTGGAAGATCTAGCTAATCTAACTGGTGTTAGAGGATGCAGAAGAAGAAGGGTTAAAAGGAGAGGACCACTGAACAAACATGACACTTGATTTGGGGCTTTTGTTTTGAAAATGGCAAACCATGCTTCCTGTTTTCAGTTTCTGACCCAGAAGCAGGATACATCGGTACCGAGCCCTGGAAGCCCAAAGAAGCTCTGGAGGGGGGCGTGATCACGGACAGGGCGGACATCTTTGCCTACGGTCTGACCCTGTGGGAGATGATGACTCTGTCCATGCCTCACCTGGAGATGCTGGAGGAGGAAGAGGACGGTGAAGATGAAGGTGAGCTGTTTTACGCAGCATTGTGTTTCTGGATCGCCAACACTGCGGTTTGTTTCTCAGACTCCATGGAGAGGAGCTTCGATGAAGACGCCTACTACGAGTGTCTGGGGACACGGCCGCCGCTGGAGGCGGAGTCTCTGGGAAGCTCCTACCGGAGGATGGTGGAGCTCTTCTACGTCTGCACAGAGGAAGACGCCAGGAAGAGACCGTCTGCATCCCAGATCGTCCAGGCTCTGGAAAGCAATGCCGTCCTGGTCGGGCTTCACTGAGCATGCTCAGTCCCCCCTCCCCCCATAATAACAGCCATCAATGATGTCATAGAATCTTAATGTTTATTAAAGTTCTGCAAAACAAAACGAGTCTCCAACTTTCTCAGAACAAACAGAAATACGAACAAAACCTCAGAACTTCCACAGAAACATTCAGGCAACAAAGTTGTAGACCAGGAAAGTGGGGGTGTGGCAGTACTTTGTGGCGAACAGTTTCCCATCGGGGGTGGGGTCAGAGAACGCCAGCTCCTCTTTGGTCAGATGACTCCCAAACACAAACGTGCTCCTGGGAAAGAAGAGGAACGTCAGGAATCGGGAAGCGCTCAGCTATTTCAGAGCAAAGGTGGCGAGAACCCCCACCTGAGCGTGTCCAGCAAGCGGGTGGCGACGCCCTGTCGCCGGGCCGGGCCAAACACCCAGATGCGACTGATGCCGCACAGAGCAGGTTCTGGGACGGTGGAGCAGCACCAGGCTCTGTGGCGCTCCGTGAAGTCATCCATCAAAGCCTCGGCTCCAACCGGCTGCTGCACCACCCTGAATGCCTGTGTGGGGGGGGGCACGCTGGGTTACGTTAGGTTTGGGGGGGCAGCATTGATTTTTAATCGACACCCCCACCTGGCGGATGGGTTCAGCAACCACACAGCCCACCACCATCCTGTCGGTGTTGACGAACAGGTAGGTTTTGAACTGGGAAGTCCGGCTCAACACCACCTGCTGGAAACCCAGCTCGTCGTCCGCCACACGCCGCACGTCCTCCGCCTGCGGTACCAACAGACCTGTCAGCCAGGTTGATGAGTTCTGAAGACCGGCCAATCCAGTTTTACCTTCTTCAAGGCGTGTTTGGGGTCTTCAGGCAGAACCAGGATAATTTTTCCATCCCAGAACTCGGCCACCACCCGCTCCTTCTTCCAGCCCTGCAACCAAAACAACTCAGACATGACCCCCCCACAGCATCTGAGAGCAAACATGCATTATTTCCCCCTCCCGTAATCATGTCGTCCACTGTGTCACCGGTGTTCTAAACAGAAACAGCCAACCGGTTGTTATTGTCGGAGCGTACCACAAACTTGATGGAGCTGAGGAGCTTCATGTGGAAATGGGAATGCTGGACGTGATCCTCAGGGTTGTCTGCGCTGTAGACCATCCCGCAGGAGCTGCAGGTCGTTGCTCCAAAGTCTTTCTGACCAGCATCCTGCCAACAAAACCAGGAAACCCAGTCTCTGGTCAGCCTCTCCAGAACACCAAAACCCACCGGGGTCAGCACCGGGGTGACCCGACCTCCGCAGACCTGCAGCCTGAAGGTCAATGGCAACGACCTTCCTTTATTCTAAAGCCTAACCTCTGTGGCTCCCCTGCAGGTGACACAGGTGCACTGTGACTACTGCGAGGAAGATGGTTCTACTTTTTCACAAAAACCACAGAAGCAGCTAAGGTCTAGAAATGGAACCACTAACCTTATGGATGGTGGACAACTACATCAGCGCCAAAACTACACAATAAAAAAGCAAAGACTAACACGCATCCTAAAATGGTCTGAGACTGAAGGGAGAAACCAGGAGCTGATTCTAACGCACAAAACAAACAACACACATGCGCAGATATGTACAACTGAAAGGTCAAACAGGACTGAACGACTCACAATGATCAGCTGGTCACTGTGCCCCCCCTCCCGCTTTCTCCGGACACTCCTCTCCTTCAGCGCTCCTGCAGGAGGTTGTAGTGAACGCTGGAGGCCAGTAGAGGTGCTGCAGGACACCGACGGCTGCAGAGACGCTCTCCTTAACCTGAAGACAAACATCGCCGTCATCCAGATCCGCATGAAACCATAAAAGCTGCTGCTCCCCACAGGCCACACCCACCTTTTTGAAGCGGAACCAAAGATGGGGTAAACGGCAGCAGACTCTGCAGGACAAAACAGAACCTGTCAAGAACACTGCCAGAACCAGCTGCAGCTGGAGAGGAGCTCAGACACAAGTTGACCTCATGGAAACTCATAAGTGCGCCTACCAGTGACGACAACACAAACACACACCTTTGGGAGGGGCGGAGTCTACTGAGACGGTCAAAGAGTCTGTCTGTAAAACACAACACCATGTTTACACAAGCAGGAAACCAACGAACACACACACACAGGTGAAGTGTGTACCTGAGGGCTGCAGGCCAGACTCTCAGACTGGAGCTTCTGCTTGGTTGGTTTCTCCTGAACGTGGGAGGAGCTGTAGATGAAGATGAAGATGATGGTAGTTCAAAGTGAGTTACAGTAGAAACCTCTGATCTGCAAACAGAGAAGCACCTTCTATTCTCAGCATCTTCATCTATCGGGTCTATGGGATCGCCGTTCCTCCTCTTCCTCTGCTCACCCTGCTGTGAAAGATCAGAATGACTGGTCACTATCAGAGTCAATGGTTTCCTGTTTAAGCCTCGGAGCGGTGGCGTCCGGACGTCCTTCTTCTGAAGGATCAGAAAAGCTTTTTTAATGATCATTCAAGGAGGAGGTCACAGCCTCACACCTGCTGGGGGGGTTTCCTGCTGGAGGCGGACCTAGATGAAGACTTGGGGGTCCCTCTTTTGTACATGGAAGCAGGCTTTCTGCCGGTACCGAAGAAGGCGGCCCCTACGAAGAGGCGGGGCTTAGGTTTCAGGGAAGCTTTGAAGATAACGGTAGGGCCGCCCTCCGACGGTTTGGCTGTAGCTCCGCCTTCTGGTTTGTGATCATCAGCATGGCTGTGACTGTAAGAAAACACAGGTGTGACCAACTGCCCCCCACAGGTAAAGAAAAGCAGCTCCACAGCCAACCTGTTGGGTCTGGACGCCTTCTTCCTGGACGTGGTGCTTCTGTTCTTCTGTTTGACCACAGCAGGGGCGGGGCTTGGGTTCGGGCAGGGCAAATACTCCTTCAGAACCTTCCTCTCCAGGGGGGTGAGGTAGCTGGGCCTGTTCTTGCCATAGAAACAGCTGGTGACCCCAAACGGCTGTGATGGAGACGTCACACGAGGTCCTTCAAACAGACGAGGGGGGGGTCAGGTGCCACATTCCCACTGAGGAGGAAAATATTCTCCGCCGTCACAGACGTCTAACCTGCAGCTCCGAGGACAAGCTTCTGTGGAGATTGTGTTCTTCTGGGGGGCGATGGCTGGCCTCCCCAGCCTTTGGTTGGATGACTGGTTAGAACGGTGGAGATCACAAAGGTTTGAGGCTGAACGGCTGATTACTGCCAGTCCCACCAGGACCTGCTGCTTCAGGAATCAGCAGAAGAACTTCGAGGAACCTTCTTACCTGTCAGAGTCCAGAGAGGACGGCGTCCTCCTCCTGATCATCTTCAGAGTTCACCTGAGAACAGAAAACAGACTCTTTTCACCTGAACAAAGCCACAGAAGTTTAGCAGAATCGCTTCCAGGTCAGAACCCAAAGCAGGTTCCTGAAGAACAGCTTCACCCGGATGAGTCACAGCGCTACACAGAAAAAACCGACATTATGCTGCAGGTCAACAAGCTAGGAAATGATCCGAGAAGAACCGGGAACACCGACAGCGCGCGAACACAAACCCCTCACCCCCTTTAGCGACAGGAGCCGCGCAGGAACATGAATATCCGTCACTTACCACGAAGACCAAAACACGGAGCTGTAAAAAGAAAAAAAAAACACACGAAAGAAACGAAAACAGCAAACCTCCGCGCGCCTTCTTCTCCTGGACTTTTTGAAGAGCGCGCCTTACAACAGGAAGCGGAAAGGCGGGCCTTGTCTACGGCTTACAAAAATAAAAGCCCAAAAACTTTTCATGACATCTATGAGCTGAAACAGAAATGAACTGTCAGCAGCTGCAAGATATTCGCTGCTGCCGTATACTTATTAAAAAAAACATTTGAAAAATTTACATTAATAAAATAAAGTTAGTGTTTGTTTGGAATCAGGCTGTTTTTTTCCATGTTTTTCCCTTCATCTGCAGCGTTGCATAGAGAGCCTCCATCCCATCAAACCTATCTACGGATCAATTATAGTACTGTGATTACAGCACTGTTATGACACCGGTGGATCATCAAGATAAGGTTTGAATAGTAGGAATAAATTGACAAGTCTGTTTGGTTCTGCTGCTCCTAAATTAAATTAATTAAATACTTAAAAACTATAAAATGAACAACCTTTTAGTTTCTGTCTTTGTTGTGTGCATTTGTGGCAGCAGCTTTCAGACATTTGCTATTTATTCATGTTTGTTTTCTTCTCATTTACTTTGTGTACATTTTCATTTTTGTTTATACTATTTATTATTATCTAGTCATTGTGAAAGAAATGGGCGCAGGTTCTGACAGGAGCAAACCTCCAAACGGAAGTGTTCTGTTAGGACATCCGCTTACGTCCTGCGCCGTCAGACCACATGCCCTTATTTTGTAGGAGCGTAAATACTTCCTGTCGGTCCGTTGTTACGTGTGTCCGCTACGCTTTGAGCGCGTGCGGCTGTTTGTGGCCGCAGAACTGCGTTTTCTTCAGAGATTCTGCTAAACGCGGGGGGCTGCTAGCCTGGGGGGGTGGGTGGGGGTGAAATGGTGTTTTACTTCACAAGTGCAGGTCAGTGCGGCGTGGGGGTCGGGGGTGGGGGTTCCGTGTGTCATTAATAATCGGTTTGTTGCTCTTTGTGCAGTGGTGGACCCCCCCTTCACGATCTACATGGGGAAGGACAAACATGAAAGTAAGACTCTTGTTTTTATCAACTTCCTGTTTGTCCTCCTTCTGCTCCCTTTAGGGGGCGCCACAGCCAATCACCCGCCTCCATCTAACCCCCTCCTCCATCCATGAACCTCCTCTTTGGTCTTCCTCCTCTGTCCTGGAGTCTCCAGACTCTGCATCCTTTAACCATCATCATCTCATCGTGTCCAAACGTCTCCACCTGCTTGCCTGCATTGATTTCCAAGTCTTCCATGATCTGTTCCTCTGATGGATTCGTTCCCGATCCATCCCGGTCACTCCCAAAGAGAACCTCAGCATCTTCATCTCTGCTGCCTCCAGCTCCTCCTCCTGTCTCTGCATCACAGTGCCTAAGCCCCCACAGTCTTCTACACTGTTCCTCCACCCACCGTCATGGTCCACAGAGGTTCCTGTCTAACCTCAACAGTGGAAACAACATGGAGCTGAAAGCTGATCCTTGATGCAGGTCCTCTGTCACTCCTGCGGAACATCTCACACCGTCTTGGAGCTTTCATTCATGTCCAGAAGAACTCCAACGTTCTTCTCTGCCACAGCTCCTCCAGAGTCACCATCTGAACTTCTGTGTTCTTCTCCAGAAGGATCCTCTGAGCAAACAGCGGTTCTCTTTCTCTGCATGAAACCATCCTGTTCCTCACAGACGTTCTTCTGACCTCAGTTCAGCTTCATCTCCTCTTTCCCATAACGTCATGGTGACTCACCAGCTTCGTTGCTCTGTAGTTTTCCCAACTCAGCACGTCTCTGTTCTCCTTCAGACCCAGGAGACGTTTCATTTCTTACTGTAAACCTGTGTGTTTTGTCCCCAGATGAAGATCTTATCAAGTACGGTTGGCCTGAAGACATCTGGTAATGAATTTCTTTGAGTTTTAGCTGAGGTTGTTCCGGAGTTCGTTCTCTAAGAGTTCTTCTTCACCTGCAGGTTTCATGTGGACAAACTTTCTTCAGCTCACGTTTATCTGAGAATGCCAAAGGTGAGTCCCCTCCCTCACCCAGGAGGAACCTGAAAGTTCTTCTGGCGCTTTCAGCTTCCACAGATTTCATCTTCTGACGTTCCGCCTTCAGCAGGCGCCGTTGTGATGTGCTTGGCTCTTCTTTGCAGGGTGGAACGATAGACGACATTCCGGCAGAGGTGTTGGTGGACTGTGCTCAGCTGGTGAAGAACAACAGCATCCAGGGTGAGTCAGGAAGCTTCGGACCGGTGGTTCCGCTTGGATGTTCTGAGGCCGTCGGCTGCTTTGTGCTCAGGTTGTAAGATGAACAACATCAACGTGGTCTACACACCGTGGGCCAACCTGAAGAAAACGGGGGACATGGATGTAGGGCAGATCGGTTTCCATCGTCAGAAGGAGGTGAGCGACCTGAGTTCAGACCGCTCCTGCTGGGACCTCCTTCACTCCCAGATCCGCATTCCTGCAGGTCCGCATTGTGGCCGTGGAGAAGAAGATCAACGAGATCGTAAACCGTCTGGAGAAGACCAAAGTGGAGCGTTTCCCAGATCTGGCAGCAGAGAAAGAATCTAGGGATCGAGAGGAGAGAAACGAGAAGAAAGCTCAGCTCCAGGAGCAGAAGAGGAGGGAGAAAGAGGAGCAGAAGAAGAAAAAAGAGCAGGAGGAGCTCAGGTAAAGCTCCTTCACAGTTCCCCTTTAATTCCTTTCATGTGTCATTTCTAACTCGTCTTTCCTGGCTCTGCAGGAGTTATTCTGCCCTCATGAGGAACGAAAACATGAAAACTAATGAGGTGAGACTGAAGCTGCAGAAGTGAGAAAAGAAAGCCTCCGTTTTCTGGAAACTTCTGCTGTTTTCTTTCAGGACGGCTACGATTCAGACGACTTCATGTGAAGCAGATGAATGTGAGCGCGCTCCTGCCACTCTGCACGCGAATGAGACAAAGATCCACAGAAGTCCAACCGGTCTGGGATCGGATTCTGAGCGCGGATGATGGTTTTGTGCTGAATCAGTGCCATTATTTCTGCCTGTGTTCTTCGAGAGTCCAATAGAACATGAACTGTTGGGATGTGGAGTCTGTAGTGAGATTAAAGATCTCTTCACTATAAAATGACTCCATCTCATTCATCTAAAAACTGCTTTCAGTAGAAAGTGCTCTTATTTTGGTGGAAACACCGTCAACACTGGTTTTGAAAATCTGTAGCCGTTGTTCATCCAGGCCAGAATGCTGGTATCAAAGTTCTGTTTGTGGTTCTTCGGATTGTTTGGGCTTTGGTTTGGGTTAGATGCCCTTCCTGACAGCCCTCTGCATTTACCCGGACTCGGGACACTGGATTCCGCCCCCTTGTGGCTGCACCCAAACGAGTGTGTAAAAAACTGTGGGAAACTTACCACAAAATGTAGAAAAAGTGTAATGTAGCTGACGATTCTGGTTTCACCTCTACTGAAAAAAACAGATTACGCTTCCCCTTTCGACCCTTCAAAATAAAATCAGTCCATTTACAAAAGATGGACATTTCTTTTTTTGGTGTGTTTTCGACGTATTTTCAACAAACAAACATAGCTCAGCACAACACGGCCTATTGAACTCAGTAACAATAAAAACATGATATTTATAACTATAATTTTGACTGTAATTTAGTCTTTCAGCCACTTAAGGCTGAGGTAGTAATCATTCAAGTTTGAATTATGTTTTTTAACTTCGTTATGAGTTTCTTGAAACAAAACAGAAAAATGATGGAATAGAATAGTATGAAGGGATATTTGTGCCACCACATTGAGAGCAAAATTTTCCAGATTTGAGATCAAAATGTTCTAAATTTCAAATGTAATGTTCAGTTTAAAAATAAAACCCAAACTTTAAAAGTTGGAAATAGAAATATTAAATGTTTGCTTTGAAAATTATTTTCTTTGCTTTCAAAATACATATGTAATTAAATGGTTAAACATGCTTTTTAATGGCAATTGTAATATTTTAATGTCACATATATTCAAACATTTATTTATTGATTTCCAATTTTAAATATTGAATGCAAATTTAAAAAAAATGATTTGAATGATTTCATGGCATATATATTTCTATTTAACATTGTCCCTCCTGAGCCTCCATACTTCGTGGCAGAGCTAACCCGTTTGCATTTAGCTTGTTCAGTTCTTGTTTCCCGCCAGCAGGGAGAGTCGGGGGTTGATGTGCGCAGGTGTCACGCAGCAGATCCAACCGTTTTTTGACCTCACTAAGTTCTGCTGGTTCATTTGCATAGTTTCTTTTATAAGTCAGTCATTTATTTATGTTCCTTTTGGATTGTTGTTCATTTTTCAATCTGAAGGAGAATTCAAGACTTTTTTTTCTTTTACTTCTGGAATGTGAATTATTTTTATCGTTGCGCTGCAGGCGCGTCAAAAGCGAGGACTGAACACTGGAACCAAAGATTTTTGTCAAAAAAAAACTGGCTCTACATCACTGTGCGGGATAACCAAACTTACATTGGACAAGAAAAAGAGCCCAAAATCGCTCCAAGTAAGTAAGAGCCACCGTTTGTCTCAACTCCCAATTAAGGCTCGAAGCGCTTGATGTTTTTGTACTAAACAGCGATAAAAGAATTATAAAATGACTGAAAATATCAGTGGAAGATTACATATCTAGAAAGATTCAAGCACACAGGAGTACGCTTGCACAACTAAGGAATCGATAGATTAATGGAAGCTGATGCAAATGTGGACGTCGTTAACTGCAAGTTGTGCATTGATTTTCATAACCTGCACCGTGAGTTTGTCGATTTTAATGGGAATTTGGCAAACGTATATGGAACAAGATGATTGTTTGAGCAATCAAGTAAGTTGGTTTGAACCTAAAAATTAAACTTTTAACCAGTTCTTTTGGAAATAGGATGAAAGAGGTGAGAAAATGCTGACCTTCAGAGAGTGGAACTTCATTGTCTTCATCTTCTGTAAGATTGCGAGATGCAATGGAGCGAGCATCACTGCAGGCAAAGGCTTTGATGGAAAAGGAAGAAGCAGAATGGCTTGCACAAAAAAAGAAGAGACGCAGAATATGAGACTAAAGAGGAAAGGAAGGAAACCGAGCTAATGGTTTGAAACGAGCTGCATGCAATACAGGCTGCCGTCGCTGAATCGCATGCAAAAATGGACGTGTTACAGAAATTCAAAGAAACATTTTCAGAGGCAAGCAGTGGTGACGTCACTATTGCAGAAGCCTTTTAAAAAGAGCTTTGGAACGGCAGCCAATCAAGTCGGAAGATGGTTCTGCTCTACAGTTGTTTGCATTATTTCTCACTAGCTGTCTCAACGCAGTGACAGATAGCAGTTAAGATCTGGACAACACGGCTACAATCAAATCCATAGTAAATAAACTCCCCTGGAAAGCCAAAGAAGTCTGGAGGAAGACAGCTTCAAGACCAAATGTCATAAGAACATCACCAGGCTGGACCTTAAACGGACCCATGAATGAAAGTGGAACATTTCAAGGAGTTTGATAACAATATGTGGCCACTGATGTAGGAATCTTAATGACAAAAGATGACCAGTTTGCATTCAGCTCGTTCAGTTTTTGTGTAAAAGGGTTTCGTCCTCCCCCGTCCCTCAGCAGCAATGGTATATTCCAGTTAGCAGCAAGTTAAGAGACCAGAGTTAGCGAGTCAGCGTTACCAGATTAGGCCGTTTCAAGTGCAATAGTTGCTGTTTTTATTAAAAACATTGTTTTGGGAGGATTTGGGAGCTTCTAGTTCCTCTAGTTCCTTACTTTTCAACAAGGAACATGTAGTAAAGCGGTGCCTCACCTGCCACCATGAGATGTAAAGCTTACTGATAAAAAAAGATATATGTGTCCACTTATTTGTTCCTTAAATGCTATTTATAAGTTTGATTCCAAACATTGTATCCTCAAAATTGCTAAATTTTGTGTATTTCCTTTTTGTGTATTAGTGCAGAAATAAGCATATAATTATCCGAGTGGCTGTAAAAAGAAGAAAAACAAAGATAGAAAGGAAGAAATTTGTTGCCAAACTTCCAAAAGTGCTGAAAGACAAAATAGGAACAAGAGCAGAATTAAAGAAACTCAAAAGAAGATAAAAACATCAATAATGACAAAAGGGACAAAAAATGGAATGGGGAGAGATAGAAAATGCTGACTTTGAAAATATTTCTCTGTTTTTTAAATGAAGCCTCTCGATGGGTAGGCTTTTGTTTTATTTCTTCATTCAAGTATTCTTGCTTCTTTTGACTACTTTAGTAAAACCTGAAAAATGAAAGAAAAGACAGAAGATCCCCATTTGTTCCTACTAGAAAGTGAGTTATAAATAAATGAGCATTACCTATAAATCTTTTGTTTTTCCCAAATAAAAATAATGCATTTAAACTACATGTCTAACATTTAATTGGAATTTAAGGGCCCTCTTCAGCGGTTTTATTAATAGTTTCTTTAAAAAAACGTCAATCGAATAACTTAAAGTCAACTTTTAGGCCAATTCAAGTGTTCTGACAAGAATTTGAAATGTAAAATTGTATTTAAATGTTACAGAAATGTGTTTTATATATAGCTAACTTCCTGTTGATTGAATAGTCCAATGCTACACAGAGACCGGGGCGGACATAACACTTTCACGCAAGCAGTTATTTTAGTCCTCTGGGTTTTTCATGACAGTAAAATAAAGTGAAATAATGATGGGTGTGGAAATAATTTTAGACATTATTTTATGTAAGGGTTCAGCTTGTGGCCAGGAATGCTTTTTTTTTTTTTTTTTTTTGGTGGGGGGGTGTTTAGCACTCCGTTCAAAAGTTTTCTAAAAAAAAGAAATAGAAAAAGGTTTTATTCATAAAAATCAAAAACATAAAGTTTTGGAGGATGCGGGCATCGATCCCGCTACCTCTCGCATGCTAAGCGAGCGCTCTACCATCTGAGCTAATCCCCCACCGACACGGATGCCTCCCGACATTTTTGACATAAACCGCAACCATGTCTAATGCCTCAAAACGCTGATGCACGGATGAAAGATTCTTTGTGTTTTATTTTCTTGTGGGATATTTCTGCTTCTTTTTAAGTTATCTATACCTTTTAAGTTATGTATACCTTTTATTGTATCATATCAATTCTTCCATACTTGATGTTTAGTTGTCCGTTTACATATCCAATTAAATATTTTTATTTTGTACTTAGTACTTATTTTTTATTAATTTATTTGTATTTATTAATAATTTAAGCTTTGTTGTGACATGTTCACACGATTTTTCAAAACGAATTAAAGAGCACTATTTATCATGAAAAATATTTGGGGGGGATTCTGGGATTTTTGAGACCAAAAGATCCTTCAATTCTTTAATCTTTAATTGTTTATTAAAATTAATACACACAAATAACTGAAACAAGTTTCACACACATTGAAGAAGTCATGTTTAGAAAATATAAATAACTAGAATTGCTGTAATTCCTGTAAGAAATGTTTGCTGTAAGCAAATACCGTTATGAAACATTGAAAGCTGGAAGTGTTAAAGACCTTCCGTACAACCGGCACGTAAAGTTTCATGAAGTTTGATCAATGCCTTTTGGAGATATAAGTGGAAACGCATTGGAATATTCTTTAGCGCCACCTATGGGAGCATCGTTATGAATGCTCTTGCGCTTACTCACCTTCAACTAAGGAAGCAGCCTGTACAATTTGGTTTGGTTATGGGAATTTGTTAAGGAGCTGCAGGGTTGCAAACTTGACAACCACTCTTGTCTATGTTTTCAATACGGAGTTATGCAAAAACTGTATGGAATTATGTAAGATGGATGTTATCATTGGACTTGCTTTAGTCCAAATAAGAAAGATGCAGAATTATGCAAAGATTGTAAAAACTATGCTGCATATAAAATCAAAAAATGGTTTTGCAAAAAATCGTAAATTGCGAAAAGATCTTATGAGGTACAGATGGCTGATACATTTTCACTATTGTCTTATTATCCAGTAAATCATTGGGGAACATCATTTTCCTGTGGCTCATGCTTTGGGAGATTAAGGCCCAAACTCTTTTTTCTTCAATTAACACCAGGAGGCGCAATAGAGCCAGAGGTCTTACAGCATGGATACAGTTCTCTACAGTATCTGCTCACAAAGTTTCATAGCATTGGGCATTGTACTTTTCAAGATATGGGTCTTCAAAAGTGGGTTCCATTCAGTTGCTATGGCAAAAATTTATGGCAAAAAAATGTATATAAAATCAATCATATCAATGAATACTACGAAATTGTAAACCAATGATCTCACAAAGAACATTTACAAACTACAAGTGGTTGCATGTTGATATCAGCCTTGGTTTAGGAGAATAAAGGTCTTAATCTGAATGTGAAATTCCCCCTAAGTCACCACTAGGTGGCTCAAGAAGGCCAATGTTTTTATATGTCTTATAGGACTCTAATTACATCCAGAGTACAAAGTCTGATCATGTTACCTAATGCAGCTTCTGAGATAATGCACAAAACACTGTGACGGCTTCTGCAGCGCCACCTATTAGACAATTGCTACAAAACTTTGTGCAACAACTAAGCACATGCTAAGGATGTTATAGAACAATTTTGTTGAGGATTAGGTGTACTATAAAGGATTTGAAGCATTGTAAAGTCTCTGACCACACCCTGCTAATTTGCATCGCGTACTATACGAAAACGGTACATCACTGCGCAAAATGAGCAGCACCATTGAATTCAGGGTACTCCAAATAGGGCAATTACAGAGTTTTATCAACTTTGATGAAACTATGTTTAATAAGGAGCCAAAAAAGTGTTTTAAGAAAAATCGTAAACGGGGAAAAAAAATCTAGTTAGACGGAAGTGGGAGGTCCTAGAAGCAAAAACCTTCTCTAGTATCCGAGGAATGCCTGGGGGAAAAAAGTGTAAATTTTCATGAAACGGTATGCGAGGCCTGGGCCAAAACGCGTTATGTACTATCATTGACCACCTGGTGGCGCAATAGAGCTACAATTATTACAGCATGTAAAGCAACCCATGAAGTTATATGTAAGAAAATCTTATACTATTATGTTCAGTACTTTTCAAGATATAACCCTTCAAATCTTTTTCAATTCATTTCCTATGGGACAAAAATGTCATAAAAATATTCATAATAAACGATTGTACAGATGTGTACCAAAAGTAATCCCGCTGTGCTCCCAATTGAGCTTTACAAACTACAATTGAAATCATTGTAATATCTTACAAATTGTGGGAAAATTAGCAATTCAAAAAAATGACGTGAAAAAAATAATCTGAAAAAAATATATAAAAGTATTTCAGCTTTCAGCAAACAGACAATTATAAGCTGGTATACATATGTATACACAAACAATTTTATATACCGGTATCCATGATTTATGGATGAATTATGAAGGAAACATTGACATTATGAAGGAGGAGTTTTGCTTTCTCAAGCTGGTGCTGTTCACCAAATATGGTCTATTTCAAGCCTGTGGGTAAAATGTGTCATTCCTGGATCAGCGTTAGCCATACTCTTGGGTTCTGGGTTGTCCACATTTACTTTGTGTTAATATTATCACCTCATAAATGTCCTTTTATAGACATTGTTTTCATCCTTTGCGTCACAGATGAAGCAGAAGCAGTAGTAGATGAAAACAAGACTGCACTGCATGTTGTGGTTCCAGAAAATGGGATCGCCGTAGACAAAGACCATGGTGTTGAAACAGCAACACGATTCCTGTTGCAGTGGTCCCAGGTACAATGGGGGGAGGCGGGCGCCTCGGCGTCCCAACCCCCAGTCTTGCAATTGCCAAGCAGCTTGGTGTAAAAAGGTCCACTGTTGGAGCAATTCTTAGAAAATAGAAGATAAACATAACTGGAGACTGGGGCTCCATGCAAGATCTGACCTTTTGGGATCTCAATGATCCTAAGAAAGATGAGGACTCAGCAGAGAACTGATCAATGACCTGAAAAGAGCTGGGGCCATCATTTCCAAAGTTATGTCATGTTTGAAATCACGCAGGTTCCCCTGGTTACACCAGCACATCCAGACCTGTCTTAAGTTTGCCAATGACCATTTGGATGATCCAGAGGAGTCATGGGAGAAAGACATGTGGTCAGATGAGATCAACGGAACTTTTTGTTCTTAATTCCATTTGCCATGTTTGGAGAAAGAAGGATGATGAGCATCATCCCAGGAACACCATCCCTACTGTGAAGTAATGGAGTGGTAGCATCATGCTGTGGGTTTTATTTGTCTTCACATGGGCCAGGACGACCTGACTGCATTAAGTAGGATGACCGGGACAGTGTATTGCCAGATTTTGGGGAACAATGTCCTTCCCTCAGTTAAAGCATTGAAGATGGTTGTGACTAGGCCTTCCAAGATGACAATGACCCAAAGCACACAGCCAGGAGAACCACAGAGTGGCTCCGTAAAAATATTATCAAGGTTCTGGAGTGGCCTAGCCAGTCTCCAGACCTAAACCCAATAGAATATCTTTGGAGGGAACTCAGACTCTGGGTGACAGCCCAGAAACCTGACTGATCTAGAGATCTGTGTGGAGGAGTGGGCCAAAACCACTCCTGCAGAACATTCAAACCTGGTAAAAAAAAAAAAAAAAAAAACTACAGGAAATGTTTGACCTGTGTCATCACAAACGCTACTGTACCAAATATTAACATTGACTTTTACAGCAGTAGGATACAAATCATTTTTTTAAATCATGTAATTTGATTTCCAGATGCTTATTATAATGGATCTTACAGTAGACTTGCATTTCATCTGAGATTCAAATCCAAGATCCCTCCATGATTCATATATTCATATAGAGTAGTCATACTTTTTTGCCTCACTGTACTTACCATAATCCTTCAGGGGTGCACGTGGATTTGCTCTGAGAACAATAGACTTACAGTGGTGCATTTTGACTCCCTGTGAAGTAGAGATATTTTACCAAGACCTAATAGTGCCTTCAGAGTAGCAGTCTGCTGGAGACCGGTTTGGCTCTGGTTGGAAGAACGGGCAGTGGTACCGGAGGATGTGCGTGTGTGTGTGTGGTTTACTTAAACTTTTTGATATCCAGTTGGTGGAGACTCAAGAGCGGATATAAACCAAAAGCCTCCTCCAAGTGATGGATGTTCAAGCTGCTTCACCTTACCTTCACCCACAGCAGCTGGGTGGCTCCATAAGACCCCTGACCAGCGCGGGCCTAGAAGATGGACGGTTGGTGACCGCACACACACACTCATCACATCAACAACTACGACAAAAACAACACAACAGAACCCTGTCACCCGAACATGACCAACAATCACAGCTGGCCCGATGGGTCTCAACATTTCTCCACGGCAACAGAAACGTGCTGCTCAACCCTTGTGCTGCCTTCACACCCGACGAGGCCAAGACATCACATATGCATCTGCCGCCTCTCTTTGACGCGCATCACATTTGCTGCGCAACGCTCCAGCTCCATGGGCTCTGAGGGGCTGGTACCCTGTTCAGAGTGTATCCTGCCTTCACCCAACAGTAACCGGTAAAGTCTCCAGCAACGAAGCGGCGCCAACGGGTTAGCAAAATGTATAGATGTTCAAGACAAAAATCCAAGAAAACCAGTGATAAAACAAAACAAAAGACGCCTCCAGGTACACTGCAAAGCTACACCCCCCCACGACATATCGGAAAACCTGAACACGTCAAGAGATGAAATAGTTTATTTTTAGTCTCATCGTAAAGCTAGGCCTTAACTTTCAAGACAATAGTCGGCAGTATGTACAACATACTGGTTTCTCCATGGAATGGGACCAGACTAACGCATGACAACAGAAACAAACACTTTCCCTGAAGACACAGGAGGTCCTTCCACTGAACAAAGTTTACTTCAGGACCTCAAACTGCGGACCAGGACGTCTCAACAAACCTGGAACCCTAAAGTTCATGCTCCTCAGGAGACTTTCACTGCAGTCCTTCAAGTCGAAACCCAAACTGGTTTGGGTGACATCCTCCAGAACCTTGTTGAAGCGCTCCGGGACCTGGTCCTGGGCCCAGCCCGGAGCCCCAACCGTGGAGACGCTGACACAAAGCTTCCCTGCTTCACTGAAAGAGGAACGACTTTATTAAAAAAAAATAAAATAAAAATCTCATGGGGAGTGGGGTTGGGGGGTTTGTCGGTGCAAACAGTTTCTACAAAGAATAAAATAAAGCAGTGCACTCCTCCCCCTGCACCCAACCCCCCCCAGCATCTGTGAAGGGGGTCAAGTTCAAAAATGGCCAAGCTGCCTCTTAAGTTTGGATTGTTTTAGTTGCTGGGGTGGAGCCAGGAAAGGGGGCCCTGAAGCTTCTCCTTAATCCCTCCGAGGCTGTAAAGATGGGGGGATTGAGTCCAGGGATGGAGGGCCCCAGAATTGATGGGAGGCAGGGTCACTGTTGCCCCCTACATCCCCTTGGCTCTCTAGCTGGCCTCCAAACGCAGCTTCTTGCGGTTGGGGGGCTCCTCCACCTCGGACTCGGAGCTGGAGTCGGAGCCGCCATCAAAGGCCGACACGGCGCTGCCTTTGGGGTTGGTGTACAGGCTGCTGTCGGGGGACGAATAGCTGTTCTGAAGCTGCGAGGATCCCTTCACCTTCTCCAAAGCTCGGACTGTGGGACAGAAAGACACCAGTGAGGACCTTCACTTTAGACCCCACCCAAATGCAAGGAGAAAAACATGCTAACCAGGGCTCTAGATGACACTTTGTGCACCAACACTAAAGTTTGGTGCGCATATTTTCTGGACCACGTCATTTATGCCAGTAGTTTTAGAGGTCACGTTGCTTTTTATTCGCTGTTAATATCAGCAGGAACTTGAAAATGATTAACTGAGACTGGTAAACATCAAGATCTTTACTTGAATCAATTCCATTATAATAAACTACATGAAAAAGCTGGCTTTCAAAGTGCTTCGCTGTGCTTACATTTAAACTTTACAAAAGACTTGTAAAACGTTTGTGATCAGTACAAAACAGATCCAGAATCATTTCAGGACAACTTTGTTCTGGTCGGCAGTAACTTTCATTCTTCTGGTTTAAGCTGTTTGTCATATGAGTTTCTGTTCAAACTACGTCATCATCCAACCAGCAATGTCCAATAATACCTACTTTTTATGGTTTCTTTGTCTCATCTTTCACGTTTCATCTTTAATTTTTAAAAATAAACATAAACAGGCCTGATGCATTTTGGAAACAAGTTCTGTGAACCGAACAGGTTCAAATGGAACCTTTGGCTGCAATGAGCAAAGGTACGTCAGGAGAAGAAAGGAAAGAACTTCTGTCCAAATGTTAAGCACGGGGGTGGATCAATCATGCTTTGGGCTTGTATTGCAGCCTCAACACCGGAAGCATTTCAGCAAATTTTGGACACAAACTTGATGCCATCTGTGAAAAAGTTGAAGCTATATAGAGGATGGTTCTACAAATGGATAACAATCCTAAACACACCTATTTATCCCCACTGTATACACGACTCTAAACAGCCGCCGTACAAGTCCCTGGTCTGAACCCTGGAGCCTCCACCTGCTATCTTTACAAGGGGGGTACAGAGGAGGAGAGACAGAGGTTTGTAAAGAAACCTTGTTGCTCCAGAAGTGCGTTCTGCCTCTTCAGGTCATCGATGTCCTGTTGGTGGGTGTGGTTTTTCCTCCTCATGTACTGGATGTACTCTGTGGCTTTGTCTAGGATCTGAGCTCGGGACGCCTGTTTGGCAGACGGCTGTTAGTGACACATGCAGACAAACAGGCCCCATTACAATCACAGCAGCGATCAGAGGAGGACCAGCAACGTCTGACCGGCCCTCCTCCAGGAGGATCAACAACAAACATGTGAGTTTTGAGTCTGCGTCATGCTGCAGACTTCTGTCCTAATGAAGCAGCGGTCAGTATTTATCCAGATGGACTCTGAGCTTAGAGAACACAGCAGGTAAAGTCGTACTTACATGTTTCGAAACACAAAAACACATTTTACACAATCGAACATAAAGAAATTCAACTGCAGATGAAGGTGGACACGTCCTGCTTTTACCAGCAGATGGTCCTCTCACCATCAGCCCAAACAGAGCTGAGCTTTTCCACCAAAGCCTCATTCATGAAAGACTGCAGCGGCACTAACAGGACAAAGACATCCACAGGAACCCTGAAAGAGGAAATGTTCCACAGCAAACTTCAGGAAGGTCCCGTCCTGCACCGACCTTTTCCCCCTGCAGGGATGGAACCGAGTCCCGCAGGCTGTGGAAGCTGTCTTTGATGTGGTCTCTGCGCTTGCGCTCCAGCGCATTGTGGTGTGCACGTTTGTCTGCCTGCAATGACAACAGGACAGGCCTTCAGTGAGTTCACGCGCCCGCAGTCCAACACACGAACCGGAAACCCGCATTCATCTGTCAGTTCGACTTCACGCAGCCGAACTTCGGCGTGAATTGTTTTGCGTAAAATGTCAGGATCGGTCTGCGCAAAATCCATCTCCATCGCGCACTAGAAGAGATGACGAAAAGGAGCACGCGCGCTGCAGCGCGTGTCCACGCAGGACGGTTTCAATGAGAACGGACCCCACTGCCCAGAAGTTTTACGTCACTGAGCAGATCGAAGGCAGAGTAAAAACACGTCTAAAAATAGACGTGGCGTTACTGACGCCTTCGTCCGTGCACACGCGAACCACTGTCATGAGTGGGGAGTTCAATGCTCACGCGCCCCGGTCCGGACTGTTTGCGAACCAACAAGTTTTGGTCCTTAAGGGTGAGCCGCTGTACGCACCACAGAGTGAAACCTCGGAGATTCTTCCTGTAGAGAAGAGAACAGAAAAACTGTGGCTAGCTCTCCATCATGACAGCCATGCTAGCATGCTAATGCTAAGCTAGCTGGTCTGAGCGTCAGGTAGCAGGAAAACGGCGGGAAAGAGGAGCACTCACGTCACTGTCCACCTCGATGTCATCGTTGTCGCTCATTCTTCGTTTAAAGGTCGGCGCAGGTTAACACAACACGGACATGCGGGGCCAAAAATGCACAGCTGTGGATCACGGACCAACACGACGCACGTGATCCCTACGCACTCACCGCTTTCGCTGCGCAGTACGCATGCGCACCGCCGCGGTGCCACCTGGGAAATGAAGGCAAGCGCATTTCATTTATGTAGCACATTTCTAAACCGATGATTCGAACCGAAAAAAACCAGCAGGAAAACAATAAAAGGCGCGTGATAAAAGGTCACACGAAAAGGTGAAGAAAAAGATGGGATGAAGACAGGGCTGACCGGTTTGTAGCATTGTAGCTGGAAGCTGCTGCAGTTCCTTTAAATCAGCCTGATGTTGAACTGGTGTTTAGTGGAAGCACTTTCAGAACAAACACTGACGTCCTGGTTCTGGTCCAAACTCTAGCAGCAGAGTTCTGTGTGAGCTGCAGCTGGTTGTACATTAGTGTCTGTCAGTGTGTCTATTTTTGTGCACAATTGCATATGTTTGTGCATCCGTGTGATCGTGCATCTGCGTCTACCTTTATGAGTTTGTGCAACTGCGCGTCTGTGCAGCTGCATGTTTGTACATCTGCTTTTGCATCTGTTTGTACATGTGTCTGGGTGTGCATCTGCTTGTTTGTGCAACTGATTGTTTGGGCATCTACATGTTTGTGCGTCTGCTTGTGCGCATGCGTGTTTGTGTCTGCATGTTTGTGCATCTGCTTGTGTATCTGGGTATTTGTACTACTGAGTGTGTAGGTGTGTGTCTGCATGAGCTTCAACGGAGACTGATTTAGTTAAACGGGTTTATTGATCTCAGGTTTGAAACCAGGAAAACGGTTCTGTTGTACAAAAAAACCCAAACAAAGCTCCACAACGTTCACTTTCGGGGGATGGGGTGTGGCGTGTGTGAAGCGCCGGGGCGGGGGCTCCCAGATCCAGATGCTGCTGCGCTGACGAGGGGGAGTCTGTTGTGGAAACGTGCACAAGTCCCGCCCCCACCGGTGACTGACAGGAAACAGGCCTCGGCAGAGACCACAGGAAGAGGGGGGTGGGGGGCAGCAACAACAACAACAATCTAGTATGATTTTAGGATTCAGACCCCCCCTGAAAAATTCATATCTGCCAGAACATCACGATCCATTAGTCGCAGCCGTTAGCGCTGGCTGTCGGTGGAAGCGGAGCGTGAGCGAGAACGTGAGCGAGAACGAGAGCGGGACCGAGAGCGGGACGCGGACGCCCTCTGGGCAGGGGGAGGGGGTGACGGAGTCACAGACTTGTTGGTCTTGGAGGTGCGTTTGTTAGCATCTTTAGGCTTGGGGCTGGGGGTGGAGGTGCCCCCTGCAGGAGAGGCGCTGCGGGAGCGGGAGCGCTGGTGGGCCTTTGCGGGGCTGCGGGAGCGCCTGGGGGAGCGAGACTGAGAGCGCCCACGGGAACGTGAGCGCGACCGTGACGAGCTGTCAGAGCGCGAGCGACTCCTGGACCTACGGACACAAGGAGATGTTTCAGACTGAGAAGCTCAGAGAAAAACCAGAGAAGAAGAAAATCTGAGCAGGAACCTTCTTTTAGACGCTTCCATGAGTTTGATCTTCCGTCCGTTGATCTCCTTCCCAGAAAGCTTGTCGAGCGCGTTCTTCAGGTCGCTGTAGGAAGCAAACTCCACCACGCTGGTGCACAGGGAGGTGGGATTAAACTCATGGTTTGGTTACAGAGGATACTTTGGGGGAGGGGCTTACCCTTCGTTGAGTTTAGGGCGGTGAGCGTCTGCAAAGGTCACCTCTCCAGCCTGCCTCATGAAATCTTTCAGGTCCTAAACATGGAGAGGTTCAGGTGATGAAGGTGCTCGTGCACGCGCACGCACGCACAGAAAGGTGACTTTAAGGAGAACTGAGGCAACAGGACCCCCACCCCCCCACCCACCCCAAACAAGAAGGCGCAGGGCTCGGCGTTGGGACCGCCGACGCCGCTGTGGCGCCCTCCCCCCCAGCAAAGAGAGTCAACAGGGTGGAAGAGAGGAAACTACTACCTGAGAGCGAAACCCTTTGGGGGCGGGGGCTCTCCGAGCCCGGCATAAGCAGTTTATATCCATGGACACGGGACGCCACAGTGAGGGGAGGGAGGGGGGATTGATCGAAGTCCCTCAAATTAACGAACCATCGATCAATACGCCACCATCTCGCTTTTTCCTCTGCTTTCTCAACTGTTTCCTCTCTCACGCCCTCAAACACGCAGGCGTCGCCGGCGAGCGAAGGCCGCCAGCGCCCCCCATGTGGAGCGAGCGCTCACATGACCACCAGGCATCAACTAGGAGGACAGACTGGCTGAACCCACCCAGAAGGGGTTAACGAGCTCTTCCACATGACACAACAGTCAGGCTGGCGAATAAAGGTGAGAGATGGTTACAATGTGACATCACAAACAAACGTCTGTCATAATCTGACGCAGATTAACTGACCTATGAGATTATCTGACTGTCTGAGCAGCAGAAGACAAAGACGTGCTGAAGCTGAACAAACCAACCTGCCAGCTGACGCGCGACGACAGGTTCTTCACCACCAGGCGGTTCTCCGTCCGCATGGGAGGGGGGTTCCGGCTAGGGGGAGGAACATGTGAGCTCGGGTACCTGAGGATGGCGGTTACCGTCTGAGCTACCTTACCTGCGACTGTTCTGGGAGCCTCTGCTGTAGCGGTCAGAGAAACGCCCGGCACCACCACCACCACCACCACGCCCACGGCCTGTCCGCAGGCGCACACGAGCGTGCTCGATGGTCACCCTGACGTGACGGCACAAAGTCAGGACACACCGAAGCGGGAACGCTTTCTCTAAATGAAGGGCGCGCCCACCTCTCATTGCAGAGCTCTTTGCCATCCAGTTCGTACACGGCGTCCTCCGCATCTCTGGGATCGTCGAACTCCTGCAGCAAACACACACATTGATGTTTTC
This sequence comes from Oryzias celebensis, assembly GCA_014656515.1. Lineage (NCBI taxonomy): Eukaryota > Metazoa > Chordata > Actinopteri > Beloniformes > Adrianichthyidae > Oryzias > Oryzias celebensis. The sequence goes on along the minus strand of BNCR01000018.1, from coordinate 3,061,601 downwards.
ACGAGGGCGGAAGATGCTGTTCAATGACATTCCTGCTGCAATCTGGAATAAATATTCCACCGGGAATGTGACGTTGGTCCATCTGTTCAAATGCCTTTAGGATGGAAACACTTCAGCAAACTGGGTGGAGCATTTAGCTTTTTCAGCGTATGCTAACAATGTAAGAATTTTTAAAAATACATTCAACATTTTAATATGTGACCGGATTTCCAGTTTAATTAATTAACTTCATATTTTTCTGTTTGATATTCAGATCTGACATAAAGCTGCAGGCAAATACAATAGGAAGCAGTAGCTTCGCCTCACTGTAGAGGGCGCTTGTGAGCCCGCTTTTGTTCTTCTGTGGTTGCTAATAAAGTTTAATAAAAGTCCATTATTTTATGTTGGAGAATGTAAACTCACAATAAAAACAACTCAAAGTTGGACTTTCAATAAAAATATGAGCAATCAATGCTAGACATAAGCGTTTCCACGGAGACCGAGAGACTCAAAGCTAGAAGATCAAAAGGACTTAATCCACCGAGATGATTGCCCAGAAGGAGAGACGTAAGGACTTCATTAATGTGTGTGTGAGTGTGTGCACGTCTGTCTGTGTGTTATAGTGTCAGTAGCGTCCACGTTGGTGGTCATGCCGGACGCCTATACATTTACATTCTTCTTTGGTTCAATACAAACCAGAGGCTGTGAAACACCATCAATATTTGATAAACGGATTCTGTTGGTTGGTTAACGGATGGTTTGTGTAGCTCTGACCCTGGACGACTGGATCCTTTAAGAACACGTCACTCCTACAGCCGCCTGAATCTTTCCTAAACTCAAGACGTTGATGGTTTTTCCGCTGCTTCACAGTCACTCTGAAGACTTGCATAAGTGTGGATTCGTCAATAATCCTGATCTGATTTACTGATACAAGGGATTTAGGGATTCTGCTGTGTGTGTTTGTCTTTAAAAGACGTAACAAGACGCTGTATCATCGGTTACTATCTTAAGGATCAAGGCACTCAAATACTATAATTATTTTCATAAGGAACTGGTGTTGTATCTCTGAACCTGTAGGTTTAATATTCAAAATGTAGACTTTGTTGAGGGTAAGAATATATCGTACAGTTTGTTTTTAGGAGTGATGTTGTGTGTGTGTGTGTGTGTGTGTGTGTGTGTGTGTGTGTGTGTGTGTGTGTGGTGGGGTACTTTATGTAACACCACCCGTTTGCTTGTTTTTTACAGTCAGACCACTGTCTGTATAAGATACTCTATGGAGACTGGACCTGGTCTCCGAATCTACAGACACGTCGGTTCCGGATGTTCTTTTCCTTCAATCTGTCGGTCATGAACGCGCTGCGCGCCCCCTGCAGGCGGCTGCGGGCCTCTGCCGCGGGCCTGGAGCGACGTTCCCGCCTCTCCGGACCCGCTGACCCACTTTCCGGACTCACCACGAAGCCGAACCCTCTCTTCAGATCGATGTCCCGGATGCGGCCGTAGCCTTTGAAGAACCGCTCCACGTCCTTTTCCCGCGCGGACGGACTCAGGCGACCGATGAAGATGCGACACCCGCTCATCCCGAAGACTGCGGGGCACAGACACGCAGGCTGAGCCGCCACTCACGCACAGATCACCGCGCCCGTGCCTGCAGGGTTTGTGCTGCAGCACGTGCGTGCAGAGCGCGTGAAACGGGATTACGGGGGCGTACAAACCTGCAGACGGCCTGGAAGAATGTATTCTCGGATGCTCCCGCAAAAATGACAAAAAACAAAATGGAGCCTCGGCGGAGGGAGAGCACGTGACCTATGACGCAAAGATTGCGGAAAAGAACAAAGCTTGTGAGCGGCGTGAAACCTTTTACGCGAGAATTCATCAACCGAAATAAAATGAAAAGAATGTGATACGTTTAAGAATAAAAAAATTTACTGGTGAAGTCGAAAAATATATGATTTGAACAGTTTGACGCTTTATCAGGACGCAGTTAGCCGGTTATGACGTCAATAGGAGGGTTCTGGGAAGATCCGGTAAAAATAAAAGTCTTTCAAAATGAATCTGAATTATTTGCAAAAAGAATGAACATTAATCAGAAAAACGACATTTCTCCTCTGCTGTCTACTGTCAGCTGTGAAGAAAGACTGGAGGAACACTGATCAAGAAGGAAATGTCTAAGATAGCAAAACTGACTACAAACATGGATGAAGTGTAGTTCTATTTTTAAAGGAAAATATTTGGAATCCTGTCAAAATGGTTCAGGATGTGATGATGTGAAAGTATTTCCAACATGGAGCTCCATTTGATCAGGAAATATAAAGATGTTATTTAAATATAAAGATGTTATTGAAGGAACAAATAAAATATTTATGGACAGGATTAAAAATAGACTAAGAACACGTGACCAGAAAATCAACATGGAGGAAGTTAATGATGAAAAAAGAACACTAAAAATTCTGATTGGGTAACGTTTATTAGACCTTTGTTGATTAAGCTTTCAAAGAGGAAATGGTTCAAAAACTTTAGGATTAGATGAGGATTAGTCCGGCTCAAGGCTGGAATATTTCCACTAGTATCAGATTAAAATTAGATGTGATTATCATGAGGATTTGACAATACTTTTGAATCGATACGAATAACAACCAATTTATGATTGATATTATCAAGAAATTTGGATAAATGATTTTAAAGTCTTTATAGATTGCAACAGTTCAGTTAGGATCCGTCATGATACGGGCTATAGATTCGATATTGATCCAGGAACCAGGCAGGGATGACCCCTCAGCATGACATTTTTACTGGTTGTCTAAATTGTAGAAATGTAAATACAAAAACTCCATTCTGCATATTTCTGCTCTAAAGGGAGAATTCAAGTGAGAGAATGCAAGTCTGCGCCTTTATTTTTGTGCCTCAAGTATGGGTTAAAAACAGAAATAGACCCCCTAATTAAGACTGCGCCTTATAACACGGCGCCTTATGGTGCATGTATATATTCTTTATAAATAAAGTTTATTTGAAAGAGTTGTAGACCTACTGATTTCTGGACACCAAGATCACATCTCTAAGACTAAATGGAGCTCCTGGATCTTTCAGACCAGGTGGATTTGTTCCTGCAGAACCACCAGAGGACCAGACCCACATTCAGAAGAAAGCTTTAATTAGAAAGTTATGTACATACATGAAAATTAAATTAAACTTTATACAAATATTAAATTACTATTTTCACCCCCTGCTGCCAAAAATGGCAAAATCTGAAGCATTAGAACAGAAACAAGAACCCGCGGTTCTCTGTAAAGTCATTCGGAAGAAAGAGAACAGCAGGTTCCTGCAGGTTTCCATCATTACAGCAGAAAACCGGAGCAGTAATGAGAACGTCTGCATAGAGAAAGGAGGAAAATCAGGAACATTCAGAGAGTCATGATGGGACCTTCAAACATCAGCGTCAAAGATCTGAAGTTCTCCACAGGACTGAAGTCCATGACAGCTGCATGTTCCTCACCCTCACAACCGGTATGGGACCAGAACCGGTATGAAGGTTTGTCCAGTCAAATCCAGATCCTGGTCCCTGAACTCACCACAGCTCCCAGTACAATGCAGAGGTGGGGAGGGGGCGGTGCCTGCTGGGACGCAGGTTTAGAATGACACTGGGGGACTGGAGGCAGGCCGGCTTCATGCGTCCTTCAACAGTGGAATGTCTACAGAAGAACAGAACCATCAGAGCATATTCCTGAAACAATGCTGGATTATTTCAGAGTCATGTAAACCTCACTCATACACAAATCCAGGATTACCTTTCATCTAGATTCAAGTCTGGATTGTTTCAGATTAATGTAAATGTCACTCATACACAAATCCCAAATGACCTTTAATCTAGATAAAAGTCTGGGTTAGGTCAGATTAATGTGAAGGTTAGTCATTCCCGAATCTAGAATTAACTTCAGTCTGGATTAACATCTGGATTATTTAGAACCAAAACACAAAGGAATCTTATGACGCTGAGTCCTTCTATAAAGGAGGTTCTAACCGTCGGTGAACTCCTCTGCAGATGTGGCAGAGAGCAGACTCAGCTGGTCGCTGTCTCCAGAGCCTCTGCGGGGGGGCAGGGGGCCTGCACATGCCCCCCAGGGGGGATTTTCAGCCGACGCTGAAGACGAAGGAGCCTGATGAAGAAGAACCGTCTCTGTTTGGCCGCTGCAGGAGAACGAGGTGGAAGGAAGACTGTCATCTCGGTCGGTGCACCGCGCGGTCGCGCCGCAGACCGGCCCCCCCACAGCTCGGTGAGAAACCTCTCCAGAGGCAACAATGGGGGTGAGCATCTCTGCAGTAACAGGAGGTGCTGAAGAGGAGCGGCTGCAGGTTCCACAGCTCCCATGGACGGCCTCCTCATAGGAGGGCAGCGAGACCTGGACCCCTCCCACCATGACGGAGCATGGCTGACCCGACACCCCCTGCTCCCTTCTGCAAAGTCAAACATGGAGGATTAAGCCAAACGCCATTTTGAAGCTGTAAAAACACCTGTGTGTGTGTGTACCTGCTGTGATGGAAGGACTTGAGTCTGGGCTGAACCAAAACAAACAGAACCACCAGCAGCAGGATCAACGCCACACAGCTGGCTGTGGATGCCACGACGGTCAGCGCGGGGACGCCCAGGGGGGAGCCGGGCTCCTTGTCTGGAGGGGCGACACAGGGGCGTGAATACCTGAGGGTGGAGGGTGTGAGGACGTGCGGCGGACTGACCCTGAGCCGGGCGGCAGCTGATCTGCAGGCTGTGGTCCCACTCCCCGTTCTGACACGTCAGGAACTTGTCGTCTCCTTTCAGAGCGTAGCCCTCGTCACAGAAGTATTCAATCACCGTGTTGTGGGGCAGGCCTTGACAGGGGGAGGGCCGGCAGCGGTAGCCCCCGTTCTCCGGTTCGGTGGGGGGCGAGCAGTCTGGGACAGGATAAACATGTGTTCTCCAGGAGTCTGGTATGTGATGTTCAGAACCGAGCAGACAGAGGAGACGGACCTCAGACGGGTTAAACAAGCCCCGCCCCTTAAAGGGCCATACCATGTTTTCCTTAAGCTTTTCTAGTAAACAATATCCATGAATTTGATCATATATTACCTTTGGCTCACTAAAGAACAAATCCTTGATGAAATATGAATGTTTTTGTGGACACCCAGAGGTAAAAAGACTTCATCTCTGAGGAGCATTTCGCTCTTTGTGGGCGATGCCCAAACCATGGCGTTACCTAGAGCCTGCCTTAGCAGCTCCGCGGGGAAAGTGTACTCGTGTTTGTGTTAGCCTGGGGGCGGGGCTTGCAGCGCAGACTCTTCCTGGTAGGGGTGTTCTCACAGGACGACGTCACAAAGTGACGTTTTGTGGATATGGGAGGAGCTGCGGCGGTTTTTGGAGAATTACTCATAAATGCGTGAACTGAACAAAACTTTACAGAATAACAGACTTAAAAGCTCAAAAAGTAGGTTTTTCACAGTAAAAGCCCTTTAAACAGATGGTACCTCCCTGCTCCTAAAGGACAGCCGGGAGGGAGACATTCTTTATTCCTGGCTTTCTGAGGAAAAATAAAGAGCGTGCTGAGGCCTGTGCACGTGCACGGACCCCCCCACCCCCACCCCACCCACGCTCCCAGCTTCAGGTTTGACTTGAACCGGATTCAACCTGTTCACCACAGAACAGCAGGAAGAGAAAAAAAAACACTGTCGTGTTCTCCAGGTTCTCCACATGGCAGCAGCTGACCCAACTACTGGTTAAAGATCTCATCTTCAGGTTCTGATTTGTCTCCTCGATGACGATCAAAGCTTCAACCAGAACCAGGAGAACCCACCACTCTCCGGATACCAGTTATACGTTTACGGTTTAGAGAACGGCTGCTGGTTTGTAAACCACTTCATGGACTGGTGCCACCGTAAGGAACCCTGGACCAGAACCCACCCCCCCTCACCCCCACCCCCCAAACAAGAAGCTGGATGACCTCCAGGGAAAGCATCATGACGTTTCAGAACCACAGCACACGTCTCACCTGTAGAGAGGCCATGGGGGAGCAGGAGGAGGAGCAGCAGAGCAGGGGCTGCCAGTCTGCGGGGGGAGGAGGCTACCACTCCATGGTGCATGTTCTCCTCCAACAACCAGACACCGCTCGGCCTGTTGGGGGGAGTCGTGACAGTCAGTGAGGGCTTTGTGAAACACGTCAGATGCACATGGGTTTGTAACGAGCATCGACCCAACAGTTCTGAACCGTCTAGACGTGTGACGGATGTTCTCTTACGTTCTCCACCGGAACCTCCTCTGTGGAGGAGCTCCAGCATTTGGTAAACAGAGGAAAAAATAGGAACCGACTTCAGGAAGTAGACCCGCTGAGCCACAACCGGAGCTGCCGGTTCCACACCCACTGAAACCTGATCCACTAACAATCTGCCCATCAAACGGATGTGCGTGCTGAAGATCGGAACTTTCTGCTCCGTCTCAGAAATACCCCCCAGCAATGAAACCGGGGGCGTGCGCGCGCGACAGGACTGAGGAGAAAGTTCCACCTCCAAACAAATCAGGATCCAAAGAACCAGATGCCTCTTCCAGCGGTCACGCGCTCAGACACGTGCAGCTGTGTGAGCGGCTCTGTAAACAAAGAGTGCAGTTGGCCGCGCGCCCCGCGCACGCGCACACAGCTGTTTGGAAACAAAGGCGCACGCGGAAGTTACCTCGCACTCCTGACTTCCCCGTTCTTTAGTCAGAGAAACGAAGGTCCGCGATCGGAATCCGCGATTAACTTCAGCGAATCAATAAAGTTTAGGATCGATCCGTGACCCCGCGGAGTTACGACACTGACCCCGCACTTACGGCGGGACCCGTCCAGAGTTCGCTGAGGTGTGAGACTGGGCCAAACACCGGTCTCGGTCTCCCGGACCTCCCCCGGTCGGTTCAGATCCAAATGTTCCTCGCGGCCTGAGCGACAAAACACTAACCGAAGGTGACCCGCCTCGTGTCGCCGCTTCACCACCCTCTCTGCCCCGAACGGAACCGTCGGCAGTTCGAGTCCAGCTCCGAGTCTTCGTCGTGGCTAGGTCCAACCCGTCGTTAGGTGAGCGGAAATAGTCGAGCTCCACGGGATTGCTCTCGCTCGGTCTCCATGACTACCGTGAAAGGGGTGGAACTAGGTCCGTCAAAGGCTGCTCTTCAAAATAAAAGCAGCACGCAAGTGAATAGAATAGAATAGAATAGAATAGAATAGAATAGAATAGAATAGAATAGAATAGAATAGAATAGTCCCTGTTGATGTCCACATGTACAATGAGATGAAAAGCCATCGCTATGTCAGTGCAATAGAACAATAAATACATTATAATAAATAGCACAGACAGAGAAATTAATAAAACAAGCTAAAGTCATTTTGTCAATAAGGAGAGAAAAGAAATACATTGAAGTTTAAATAACAGATTAGTTTCTGAAGATCGTTTTTAAGAAAGGAAGGAGAATCTAAACTGAGCAGATGTAGGAGCCTCAGTGTGAGACTCTAAACTCCAGAATAAGTCAAACTAACTCTAAATATAAGGATGTGCGCACTTAGACCGGAGGATTAAATCAAGTTTTCTGATAACAATGAGTTCTAGACCCTTGTTACCTACAGGTGACGTGTAGTAATGATGTCTGCAATTTTGTAATAATATCCTGAATTATTAATCAAGCACTTCCTCTTTACACATGAACTTATAATTGGCATTACAAACTGGATTATAACTATGTAAAAAAAAGCAACAAAGTAAATCATAATAGTGGAAGGATCATATTTAATCACTACTTCTCAATTCCCTAAAGCCATTAATCTAACAACTATATTTAATGGATTGTGTGTTCTGCAAATATGTCTATATTAGGAGCAATTATAAATCAAGCAGAGAACAACTTTTTTCTAACCAATTACTAAATTTAAATCTTAGATTAAATATTTCTGTATTTTTACATTTATTGTCTTTTTCTTTTGTTTTACTGCTGAACCTTAAATGCAGAAACACTGAGAGAAAACGTTCCACTCTCCAAGGACAAAGCACAGAGGTGGAAGCAGCATGATGTGGTCTCTGCTATCCTTTGACATGGACTTACTTTCCAAACATCCATGGGTCACTTCTTATAAATTTAGCTACAAAACTGACGGTTATGCTGTAACCTGTTGCTACGCTTTTCAGTTTGTTCTCCAAGAAGAAGAATAAGGCAGAATAAGACCTCGGAATTGGGGCGTAACCATGACTGGTTACGCCCCAATAATGAGGTCTTCATTAAGTGATGCTGAATTTAGTTTAAAAATGGAAGGAAGTTCAGCATGAGGACGCTCACATTGATCAGAAACATTGGGTTTGTGTTCTACCAGCTGACTGAGTCACTGAAAATGACAGCAGCCCAAAGCTGAGTCCCTGATTGGTTGAGGCGACGCGTCATCATCGCCAAAGTTCAGATTTTTGAACTCGGAGAAGACAATGAATGTAAATCTGGTATTAATTAGCATGGTGTGAATTTGCGTTCTTGCTACTTTCTTTCTGGTAAATGTAATTTTACTGTCAGCAACTCCTGACAGTCACTTATCAGCCTCTGAGAAAAAAATCCTGGAGCCGCCCCTGCCCACCGAACCGGAAACAAAGACCAGCAGCTGGTCCTGGTCTCCTGAGGTTGGACTCTGACGTCATCTCAAATGTCAACGTGAAGAATAAGGTGGGTTTCACTGAATGACGTCTTCCGTTAGTCCTTAGGGCAGGAGGGGGCCCTGGGAATCGAACCCCGACCAGCTCACTGACTCTTCCGTACCTCGTCAGGAGGGGGGGCTCTCCTCCCGGTGCTGCAGTCCTTCCTGGGGAGCCAGCCTGCGGCCGCGGCTCTGGGCCCCCCTCCCCGGTAAAGATCACCGGAGACACATGCGGGTCTTATTCCGCCAAGGACTGCGCCGCCCCCCCATCTGATTCCCGCGGAGCGCGTGCAGCTGAAGGCGGCTAGGCCCACCCCCCCTCGCCTGCTCCTCCTCCCCCCGGCGAGCATCTCCTCGTGCACGCGGAGCCGCGGTCCGTCGCCGACATGGACGGCCAGAGCCGGACGTCGATCCTGGGGGACGGGGCCGTGAATTTCTCCGCGGCCCACCTCTGGCCGGATGTGATGAACGCCTCCAGGCCGGGGGGGTCGTGGCTTGGCGGCGCTCCCGCGGGCGACGGCGGGGTGAGCCCGCGAAGCCTCGTCCTGGAGCGCGCGTACCGCGACTTCAGCAGCGCCGTGCAGGTGCTCGTCCTCGTCGGCTCTCTGCTCGGTGAGTCCGGGCGCACGCGCTCCGAACCCTGCACGAATCTGACCCAGAACCGAGACCAAAAAGGTGAATGACGGGTGTGCGTGTGTAAACCACAGGGACATTTACAGTATCAAGACACGCACACGCACACAGAGTAACACACACTTATATACACACACACACATGAGCAATCTCCTTTTCTTTCGGGGTCCTGCGTGCGTGTGTTTGTGCGCGTGTATGTGTGTGTGTGTGGGGGGGGGTCCTCACAGATTTAGTTTAAATGATGCTGAAATGAAACTTCACATAAAGAAACTAATCTTCGTCCTTGAATCTCTGTTGAAATTGTCCATCAATCATCACAGAAACATAAATCATCGGGGGTGGGGTCACCTCCACCTGTACCTGAGCTGAGACTCACCTGCCTCAGTGTACAGGTCCGTCACCGTCATGTCCTCAAGCCCTCATGTTCTTCTCAAGGAGGACTTTTGTGACTCCCCCTGTCCGGGCTTAAGATTCTAATGGAAGATGGAGGGACAGACTTAGCATTCTTTGTTCTTGTTCTGATCCAGTCCTTCAGACATTGATCCAATAAACCTTTGGGTCAATGGTCCACCTGCCTCACCAACAAAACACTTGAATCCCCTCACAGGACCCGGCCTTTCGGACCGGACCAGTTCAGCTTTCAAAGGCTGTTTTTGACATTTTCAAACAAGACAGAAAACTTTGTTCCAGGTGTCTCAGGGTTCTGATCCGACTCGGACCGAAGACCCTCGTCTGTCAGGATTTGTCAAAGGCTTTATAATGAATGGTTCTGGAGAGTATTCCAGGACACAAAAGTTCTGAAGAAAACCCTTCAGACTGAGGAGGAAGTCTGAGCATTTAGTGACTCGGAATCCAAACGGGCTCTAATGGTCATTCCTGACCCCCCCACACACACGCACACACACACACACATTCCACAGCTGCCCTGTTGGCCTGCTGACCGCAGAGGCCGTGTGACCCGCAGCTGCAGCAGCCTCACACACATCAGACGTCCAGCCCGTCGGGTTGGCAGACAGAACCGTGAGCAGCGTTCTCCGCGACGAGACGCCACATTTTTCTGACGAGCGGCGAAGTTCTGCAGCAACGTGTGAGCCAGATGGGCCCAGCAGGTTCCACGTGATCCAGCATCACGGCTGCAGAAACGCCACTCGCTCTGGAGGACCAAAGGTCACAGCTGAAGCAGGACTTCAGCTGCGCCGTGACGTTGCCATGGTAACATCAATACAGCATTTCTAGGCCAGAAGGGAGTGAAAACAGAACCCTGTAGCTCTACCTCTGGCTGTGGTGTAGAGGTAGAGCGGGGTCGACCCCATTAGAGGTTTGGTTCCCTTCCTGCCCGCTCATGTGTTCAAGTGTTCTTGAGCCAGGCACAGAACCCCACGTTGGTCCTGGTGGTTCTCGGCTGGCACCAGTGCTCAGCAGCAGAGCCGCCATCAGCAGGACTGTAACTGTACAACGCTTTTGTAGTAACGCGCTGAATAGGTTGATGCCATTTACCAGTTTAAAGGTCCAGTTGAACAGCAGCTGGTTCCATTCAGATCCTCATACTGGGTCAGTAAATGGACATTTGTTCTGATCACAGCAACAACATCCGCTGCAGGGATGACCGCTCTCTGATCCCTAATCATGTCCAGATTAGAGCCGCTCAAAGCTGCTGAACGTTTCATCCCGACAGGAACCGGTTCTGATTGTTCCAACACTCGTGTTCCATCTCAGCAGGTCAGCATCTCCGTCACCAGGATCCCCACGCGTTTCTGTCGGGGTGTGTGTGTCATTCACAGCTCTGTGAGGGTGGGACATTAAATCAGAATGTATCAGAACCATCTGTGCTTCTCAACTGAGCCAGAACTGTGTGGTGAAGCACCCCACCCCACCCAGCGGCGTTTTCCAGAACGTTTTCTGCTGCTGCTGTGATGACTGCATCCTGTTCCCGTCTGTCTGGTTTGTAATCACCTCCTCTGACTGAACCCCCCCACTCCTTCTGTGGTGCTCCATCCACCTGGTGATGCACAGGGAGAGGGGGGGCTGAGGACCCCCCCCATCTAGAAACATTGAGGAGGAGCAGGAAGATGCTGTTGTTCCTCATCCGCTGATCTGCCCCCTCCCCAGGAAATGCCACAGTGCTGTGGTGCACGTGCTGCACCAGCGTCTTTAAGTCGGTGACCAACCGCTTCATCAAGAACCTGGCGTGCTCCAGCATCTGCGCCGCCCTGGTCTGCGTCCCCTTTGACGTGGCGCTGGGGACCAGCCCCCACTGCTGCCTGTGGCTGCAGACGCTGCTGCTCTGCAAGGCCCTCAAGTTCCTGCACAGGCTGTTCTGCTCCGTCTCCGTGTTGAGCTTCAGCGCCATCGCTCTGGACAGGTGAGCCCCGAGCACGCTCACACGCACAGCTGATGGTTTATGAGGGAGGGGGGTCCAAGTGCACTGGGAAGTGTTACCAGAACTGTGGATGAGGCAGAACCCTGATTAGAGTTAGACCAGGATTAGTCCAGCGCCAGACCCAGGTCAGGACCACATCAGAACCAGACCAGACCCAGATCAGGACCACATCAGAACCAGACCAGACCCAGGTCAGGACCACATCAGAACCAGACCAGACCCAGATCAGGACCACATCAGAGTCAAATCAGGACCAGACCAGACCAAAGTCATCACCAGATCAGAACCAGACCAGGACCAGACCAGAACCAGACCTGTCAGAGAGGATTCAGCCTAAAGGCAGCTGCTGATGATTGACAGTCTGTCAGAGGTGTAATGACCTACAGCTGGTCCATCATTTCTGCTGGACATTGAGGGTTTGATTCCTGTCGGGATCTCAGTCTGGTGACAAATCCGGATCTGCTTCCTGATGGGAAATTTGTGGTTTTGGTGGAGGGGGTTGCTGCGTTTGCTCAGAGAGGGGTGGGCCGCATGACCACAGCAGTCAGAGTCCACTCTGATGCGGTGCAGGCATGTTCTGGTTTCAGCTGCCTGAATGTCCGGTTCTGGTTCTGATGGGATTAACTCTGCTGTAAACAGCTTTCGCAGTGATTTTGATAAGCTGTTTAGCTCTAACAATGGACCCTCTCACTGCTGCCCCCCCACAGGTACTACTCGGTTCTGTACCCCCTGGTACGGAAACTCTCAGACTCCAGGTCACGGGACCTGGTCATCTACATCTGGGTCCATGCGGTGGTGGCCAGCCTTCCCGTGTTTGCTGTGACCAACGTGACGGACGTGTACGTCGCCTCCTCCTGCTCCGACGACCCCGCCCACTCCCTCGGTCACATGATCTACGTGTTGATTTACAACCTCAGCACGGTGGCTCTCCCCCTGGTCCTGGTCTTTGTGCTCATGCTCCTGGTCCGCCGGGCCATCAGCGCCAGCCAGAAGAAGAAGGTGATCATCGCGGCTCTGCGGACGCCTCAGAGCAGCATCTCCATCCCTTACGTGTCCCAGCGGGAGGCGGAGCTGCACGCCTCCCTGCTGGCGGCCGTGCTGACGTTCTCGGTCTGCAGCGCCCCCTATGGGGCCCTGGTGGTGTACCGCACAGTCCTGATGGACCCCGCTGACCTCTCTCCGTCCCTGTACTTGACGGCACTCTGGCTCCCAAAACTGTCCCTGCTCACCAGCCCCCTCCTGTTCCTGACCCTCAACCGCTCGGCTCGCCACAGCTGGCTGAGCCTGCTGGTCCGCCTGCACCGCCGCCTGAGCCGCAGAAACGCGGTCAGCATGGGGGGGCTGGGCTCGCTGGAGGCGGGGGGTGCAGGGGGGGAGCCGGCGGGGCTGGAGACTGCCGGCCGGTCGGGGAGCCAGCTTTTAGAGATGTTCAACATCGGCCAGCAGCAGATCTTCAGACCTTCTGAGGAGGAGGCGGAGAATAAGCCCCTCCCTCAAAACACAGGAAGCTGCTTAGGGTCCACGGAGCAGGGGGGGGGCTCGGAGTTAACCAGCCTCAGAGCGGAAGTCAACATCAAAGAGGATTCCGCCTCCAGAGCCTCACCTGTGCACACCTGCACGTACACCTCCTCATCTCAGGTAGCGCCCGCCACGCCCACAGAGCCAGACGACTCCCCCCAGTTCGGCTTCGGACCATTTGAGCTGCCCCCCCAGTGGCTACCCGAGACCAGGAACAGCAAGAAGAGGCTGCTGCCCCCCCTCGGGAACACCCCTGAGGAGCTGATCCAGAGCAAGGCGCCACGTCCACGTCCAGAGCGCCGCATCAGCAGGAACAACAGGGTCAACACCATCCCTGCAGTGGACCCCTGAGGGGGGGGTCCCAGAGCGGGCCAGGAAAGGCTGTGATGAAGGAGTCCATGTTTGACACTAAAACCTGCTGTCCTGTTTGTGGGGGGGGGGTCTGTGAGAACAGTTCTGATCTCAGGATCCATCTGTCTGAACGAGAAGTTCTGCAGAACCGTTCACGGAGATGGAGGAACCTTTGGAGCGGATGTGAACTTTAAAGCCAAATTTTTACAGTTATTTAAAACCTTTTTTCCCGCCGCGTTAGCAGTTTCAGCAGCAGATCTTCTGAACCTGGAATAAAAGTGTGGAATTATGGGTGTGGCTTATTGAACGATGCTTCCTGGGCCGTTTCCATGGAGATCCAGAACTTTCAAATGTGCTTCTGAAGCAGATCACCGTAGACCTTCATGGACCTGAGAGGAGCTCCTCAGCATGGGGAGGGTGGGGGTTCCTCTGTTCTTTTGGACTCCAACTTCCATAGAAGGCAACGTTACCAAAAATAATCCAGAAAACGGAACAAAGTATAAAAACAAACAAGTAAAAGTATCTGAGGTTAGAGGTCATCTGTTTTTAAAGACACATTTTCTATTTTCGGTTTGGCGAACAACGAATCAGAAACCAGAGTGGAGTGGGCTGGGGGGCGTCAGTGTTCAACCATCATCATTGACAGTCTGCTCAGAGCAGGACATGAAAATAAAGCTTTTTTTATTTTGTGCTGCAACATTTATACACAATCTTTTTAAAACCTGCCATCATAATCTGGGTTATTCACCAAAAGGAGCCCACTGGCCCCATTAACGCCCTCAACCCTGTCAGAGCCAGCAGCAGCTCACAGTGATGGACCATCACCACAGCACCAGCTAGCTGCCTCCAGCTCTTTAACTGGACCGGGCCTTTCAGGAAGCTGTCAGGACCCACAGATCCAGCTGTAAACAGAAGTTCAGTGGTCACAAATTTAACTTAAAACACATTAAATATGGAATAAGAAACATCAAAGCCTTCAGATCAGCTGCTCCAAGTCCAAATATTTACAGCATTCAGTCGCGCAGCATCAGGAGCTAGTCTAAGGGGAACCTGCAGCTGCTACAGCTGGCGGCAGAGAGAGATATAAACCACTAGTAAAACACTTTGGCTGAATGACAAAGGAACTCTGGGTAAATGCATTCTACTGGGACCACTTCCTGCCACCGGGGGCACCGAAGAGCCAGACGGTGAGTGAGGGATGAGATGTGAAAACCTTCTCTGGAGCCTTAAGTGCATTTCTCCTAAACGCTACACTAGATTCCTATGAAACTGCAGAGGACACAGAAGACTCTGGAGCTCCTGCTCCTGACGAGAGGAGCAGAGAAGACTCTGGAGCTCCTGCTCCTGAAGAGAGGAGCAGAGAAGACTCTGGAGCTCCTGATGTGAGGAGGTTGGATCAAGCATCCTTCATCATAAAAACCAGCTGGGGGGTTAAAACACGCCTCCTTCCAGAAACTTTTAAGGTTCCAAACTTGTGCTGTTACTGACGTACAAAACTGGGTTGTATGTACAGAAATATTTACAGTAGACCATCATCAGTCTGTTGTTTTACACTAAACTTTGAAAAAAAAAGTCTTTCAATTAAAAAAAGCTTCAAAAATAGAATCATCTTTGAACATAAATCATCAAAGTTCATTTAAAAAAATCAGGATTTGGAGGAAACGGAAATCTTCATGTTGATCCGATGACGTCCTAGAACACATGCGGTGAGGGGGGTGGGGTGGGGGGCTCCTCAGTAGATGCGGGGAACAAGCCGGTACGGGACAGTCCGGCAGTACTCGTCCCAGGCAGAACCATATGTCCTCCTGCACGCGCTCATGATGCGCGAGTCTCGGTGCACGAGCAGGAGCGTGAAGTAGATCAGGTAATGCCACGGCAGGAGGTGGCTGAAGCCTGGGGGGGGGGGGCAGGAGAAAATCTCAGTCAACAAGAAGCTGTAAGGAAACCCCCCCCCCCCAGTTCCTCAACACAACTTACCACAGGGCAGGGACCACGCCAGCGCCATCATCAGGTCACCCAGATAGTTGGGGTGGCGAACCACACCCCACCAGCCTGACACCAGCAGACTCCTCCCTGTAGCTGTGGGGATGCTTTTTAGATCTGGGGAGGGGGATGGAAGAGCACGGTCAGATTCCAGCAGGGACTGATGGATGTTCAGGTTTCTCTAGGGAGGAGGCCAAACTAAGAAACAGGTTCTTTCAGGGGAGGGGGCCACAGCTCTCCCAGGAGAAGCTAAATGATGCGTGGAACAGGTCTAACGTGAACGTGGAAACTATTTTCTACCGTTAAGTTGCTGTGGGTCACCTGCACACAAGAATGGAAGGGTTGGATGAAACTGAGAAGATGTTGGAAGAACTTACGAGACAGTTTGGGGTCTGACGGGTCTCTCCTGAAACGGTTCTTCTCAGAGTTGGCCTTTCTGAAGATGTAATATCCAACCACTGAAACGCGACAAATTCAGCTGAAAGAACAAACCTTTCAGAACAAAAAAGACAACAGAATCAGGTTCTACTCACGTTGGAGTGCCACACTGGCTGCAAGCACTGGGATGTTCAGAGGGGAGGGGTGCTCCACCAGGTAATATGCCTGCAGGGTGTAGGTGAAGGGAACCCACACCAGGTCTCCAAAGGCCAGCATGAAGCCGAAGCCTTCATGAAGCAAATCCATTGTGGTGAGGACGGCCTCCTGCAGGACACAGCAGACAGAAGCTTCTGGATGCTGCTCAAAACTGGGGGGGGTCTGTCAGAAACTCCTTTGCTCAGGTACCTCGTTCCACAGGCTGTCCAGCACGTACAGCAGCTGGAAAACGTTGACGAGGATCATGGGATAGGAGGGAGCATGCAGCCCCTGCTGCTTCATCTCAGCCAACGCCAGGGCAAAGTTGATCAAACACTGAAAAGGAATTGAACTGAATTGATCGGGGGTGGGGGTGGGTCCCCCTGAAAATGTGAAGCTCCGCCTTCAAAACTCACCCATCCCATGAGTCCGGGCCGCATCTCACAGAAGAACTTTAGGTCAAAGTCTCTGATACGGGGGTTAAGCTCGCGTCCTTTGAAGAAGTCATACACCACGTTTCCTGGGGGGGGCAAAAACCATCCAAAAATAACTGCCAGGGTTAGACCATGAAGAGTCTTTTTCAAACATAAAGACTTTTTATCTTTCTATTTGAAATGAAATGAAAAGAGTAAAACAACCATAGGGTTTAACAAAAAAAGCATCAAATCAGTGAAAATGTCCTTTTGGGCTTAAGAATGAACACATTCACTCCTCACATCAAAGAAGCTTCTGCTAACAAAGTACAACACTGAGATAAGAGGTCACAACACAGGCATGTAAACAAACAAACCGTAAAGAACTCAGACTACACAGCTGATCATCTTCTCACTGAACTAAAGCTCACTCACCAGAGTTTCCACCTGTCGCCAGCTCCTCTGGGGCAGCAAGGCAGGAACGCACATACAAGAAGATGCTGAGCAGCACGGACATGAGGAAGGAGGCGGCGGCCAGCTGCAGGAAGTGGCTGTAGATGTAGGTGAGGTCAACGCCCAGGTACACAGCTGCTGTAAGAGCTGCAGCTGAGACAGTTGCTGCAAAGAAGCCTGCAGGACACAGATACAGTCACTGGACCAAACCATATGTGGTTCTGAACTTCCTACATGGTTCTGATCTGCCACGTGGTTCTGAGGCAGAGAAAATATGTCCCACATGTAAGTGTGGTACTGGACCTTCTCAGGACTTATTTCTACCAGACATGGTGGTCCAGATGTGTCCACCATGGCCTTCACCGTCATCATCTGTCTGGAAATCTACAGACTGCTGCCCACCTCATCAACAGCAGCTTTTACTGCAAGTCAAACTGGAACCGGCTGATGTCAGACGTACCGTTGGTTCTGTACTTCAGTCTCCGTCCAGAGCGCAGCGGCATGCCGTCACTTAGCTGCAGACAAACCAGAGAGACCGCCGTTAAAGTTTCACATCCTTTATGGTCCTAAACTGGTTCTAACTGGAAGAGAGGGGTCAACCCCCTCTCCAGATCCAGAGAACCGAGCCAAGACCACGAATCCGGTAAAACAGAAAGTCATGGGGGACTTGAGACCAGAGTGGAGGAAAGAACCAAAAGCACTTCCCGACTGACTTTAACGTGGAACCACAAAGGAACAGCGAAACCAACATCCTGTTGGGTTTAGCGTGAATCACTGAGTAAAGTAAAGAAAAAGATTTAATGACTCATCCAAAGATTCATTCTAATATCTTACAGATACAGAACATGTTCCATCAATGCAGTTCCAAGTTTAAAGACCTTCAGGAAACTACACATCATTATCCTGCTTTTATTCCCCTCTAACATTTCTCTTTTAGGGTTTCTGCCATTTCAACACTAACATGTACAATAGCTCAATGATAAAAAAGATTTCTAAAGTCCCAGAAGTTCTTCTTTCAATGGTGTCAGACCAGAGATGAAACCATGTAGATAAAAGAAAAAATTAAACTGAAATTTAGACTACATGTTTATTACTATGACAACCAGCGGAGACGGCAAGCTCTGCAACATTCACGCGTTTGAGTGAAGGATCAGGGTGGATCTGTGCAGCTCCACAGGACGAAGATGTTCTGAACGTTCTGGAAGCTGCTGGACAAACGTCCTCCAAGCTCACATGAATCACAAAGCTCCTGCATGTGAAGCAGTGACCTTCCACATGCCATCCTGCTCCTGTAAAGAACTGGACTCGCTGCTCACCTTTCCAACTGGTAAAATGTAGAGCACAGCCTGGAACAGGATCCACAGGAAGACCAATCCAAGAGCCTGTGGATCCCAGAGGCTTTCCAGGGGGGGCAGAGGAGGCGGGAAGTTAGTCAAGCTGGGATCCTTCAGTCCAGCTTGAAGGAGTACGAACAGAACCCAGGCAGGCAGGAATAGCAGCCAGAACACAGCACCTGGATGAGGGAAGACACCCAATCACAGCACAGCTAAGTCAGGTCCACTCGCTTTCTGCACATCAGTTTGAAGAAGACCCCGCCTCCCACACAAAAAGGAGGGGGGAACCACCTCTACTTAGGGGGATTTGAATCCACTTTGATGATTTTCTTTGGATTCCTTACAACCAGCATTTCTTGTGTGTCTGACACTTTCACAAGTTACCTCTGAGCTGTGCGGTTACTGAGGTTCTATGAGGAGGAAGTAAACTCCTGGTTTCAGATCGGCATGTGAGCCCTAGATGGACGGCTTTAAAATCTCACCCAAAACCATAACAACTTAACTGCATCCATGGTCAAAAGATGCTCACCAATCTTTCCTCTGAAGCCCAGTGGGACAGGAACCGGAACTGCAGGAACCGCCTCAGACCGTTTCTCCTGTGGCTGTTCTGCTTTGGCCTCGGGGGCTGCATCCTCCTTCCTGCGGCGCAGGTTATAACGGCCTTGGCTCCGCTCAGCATCCGGCTCCGACCTCTGAATACACGATAGAGACAGATAGATGACCCCTGCTGATGGTTGTCTCAGTAAGTAAAGCATTTCTGCAGAACTCTGGTTCTGTATGGATGCCTCAGCTCCACTGGCTCACCTTGCTCTCTGCGTTGTTGTCTTTGCTTTCATGCTTGTTGCTGTTCTCATTTCCTTTGTTCATCTGCGGCTAAAACAGATCAGAGCTTAAATGTTGGAGCTGAATGGACAACTCGGCAACAGTTTATCATCACCGACTACTGGTTTTGTCTGTTAAATGCCGATTTATTTTACTTTGAAGCTGAAGGATCATCGCCTGTTTCCTTTTGATTGTGTTTTGTTAACTTTGCTCGCTTAGAGGTTCCAGTGTAGCTGTCAGAGCAGCCGTTTTAAGGAGGTAGTGGAAATATCCAAAACACATGAACTGGGAGAACGACTCCACGCGCATTGAGAGGATCAGACAGATGTGCAGAAAAGAATTCGATCAGAATTAGATATTAGATAAAAATGAATGTGATTCACTGTTACAGCCCAATAACAATAGAGCTACACAGTTTTACAGCTGGGGAGTTGGGGGCCCCGTGTTAGACCATATACATCCTATCTTTGTGTTTCTGTTATCTGTCCTGAGCGACAGACGCAGCATCTCCCCAGACAGGAAAAAAACCCAATCTGACCTGACTTTCTATACATTCTAAAATGTATTTGATCACTTACAGAATATTTTAGAAAAGGTTTCATTACACTAAGAAGTTTGCTGTTTTGCAAAACTGCAAAAGTCTTTTGCTTTCAAGATCAATATGTCTGGACCCAAATAACCTTACCGTAGAACTTGCTGGTGGGCTTAGGCTGACATCCCCGTCGTCTTTCAGCTTTGCATCTCTGCCAGAGGAGGGAGCCTTCTCAGAACGAGAACGAGAGGATGAACGACGAGTGGTCCTTGCAGGAGAGCGCGAGCGGCTGCGGCTGCGACGGCGTCCCGGCGAACGAGAACGGGAGCGAGTCCGGTTCTGGAAACCCGAGATATTCTGAAAGAAACATGCACGTGCGTCAAGTCACTGTGCCCAGAGACGACCAAAATATTGAAGTAAGCATGGTTGACAGAAACTCCCACCATGATTTCCTGCTCCTTCAACTCCAGTTCAGTCCCATCCTTATAGATGACGGTGTACAGACGACTGGTGGCGTCAAAACTCAGCACTTTCACCTCATAGTACAGCGAGCTGCCGGGCCAGCGCGCCATCACTTTGTCCCCTTTCTGGAACTTGGCAGTGGACATCCTTAACCAGAGGATGGAGCGTGAGGTGAAGCAGAGACACAGAAGAATGGGGGAAAAAAAGAGGCCTTCAAACCAGACTGCAGCTAAACCAACCTGACGGGGCAGAAACACCATGATGTGAGGATTGGAACTTTTGTGGGTGCTGGACAAAAAAACTAATTTGCGTTCTGGGCTAACCATCTTTCCTGCAGGTCTGACCTGCATGCAGCTGCTATCAGTCTGTGCTGAGTCTCAAGAGAATGACATCAAGAAAATGCAATAATCCCATTTTAAAAGAAGCTGCTGCTCATGTATGTGGTTCACATGATTACAGCTCAGACCCTGTGATGTTTTTCTGCTTCAGTTCCTATAATTCAGTCATTTCACAAATATTCTGCCTTCAGCTTTAGAACCTCAGCCGATCCAAACACGGGGAACCAAACCATGAAGTCAAAAGAACAATGGGGGGGCTCCCCCTTGCTGGTTCAGCATTATTCTCACTAACAGAACTGCTGACAGGTCCGTCCCGCCTCACACAAAGCTGTGGTTGAAAAAGACCCTCCCCGTGTATACTCACTAAACTTAACATCAATGGAAAGTGTAATGCAGCCCTTAAAACCTTCAGAATAAAAGTATCCAACTGAAGAACACGTCAACGTAAAAATAGACCATTACAAACTTCAGAATAAAAGTTTTCGACCGAAAAACAAATTAAAACTCATTAAAATCAAATATCAGATTTCCTTCAGGTTGAATTTCACCAGCAGCTCTTCAAGAACCCAAGACGTAACGGACACACCCAAAGAGCGCGCGCTCAAAGACCGGGCCCGGACCACTGACTTTAATTGTTTTTTTTAATTGGTTAATGACCCCCGGATCCAGTGGCTTCAGAACCCGATCCGCAGCATGAGCACGCTTTAACGGCTCCGGTAACACGGTTCCCCTGTGGAGCCAACTCCTGGAGATCAACCGACCTCCATCCTTACAGATATTTGGATTTGTTACTTTGATCGATAAGCGAAATGTGTACATGGAATTTAACATTACAAGAGTTCAAACAAACAAACAAACAAACACGGCGCTTACAGCTTAGTGATACAGTCATTTCAAATGAATGAACTCGTTTTACAGGATTATTCCTCTTTATTTTTGCGCTATCTTTGAATAAATCAGAGGGCTCTAATAAAACCTGAACTGCTGGGACTGTTTCTTTAATTGAACCGTCGATGCGTTCGCCTTCCTCCGTCCTGTTGCCACAGACAGGAAAGGAGGGAAAACGTCATGCGTTCAAACCGACAACGAACCAAAACCCGCAACCGAACCAACTACACGGGCGCGCATGACACCACACACAGGCCTTCAATTCAAAGCGTGGAAATAAAGAATAAATAAACAATTTTTCTGAAGAGCAGGACCTTTCATGTTCTTCACTTATAAATATTTCACTCAGGAAGCGCCGTCTAAACTCTGGATCACCTTCAGCTGCAGATGTCACAGCAAACCAGTCTGCTTAAAGTTCACATTAAAGCGTCCAAAAATATTTTTTTTAAAATATAGAAGATGAATAAATGCGATAAACTTATGTCAGAAAAGCGAACCCTCGTCCCAATGTTTGTTAAATTCCGACTTGAAGCTAGTTAAGACTTCAGGAATTAGACGTATACCACAGCGCCGAAGATAAGAGCTAGCTTCGGCTAAGCCTTGATTTGCCAACAAAGAAGCCCGTTAAGGGATTCGGCAGCGGGAACGTGTTCTTACCTGTTCTTCCTGGATTAAATCCAAAGAGCTACGATTAAGAACAATCCAGTGGAGGATTAAGAATTAAAAACAATAATAATCTGGCTTTAAATGTATTAAAAGAATAGTTTGCAAAGGTTTGACGTAGAGCTCGATCTCCCTCCCTCTCTGGGCAAAACCCACTACTGACTAGGAAGGCGCGAAGCCCTCCGATTGGGTGGTTGAGCGTTCAATTTTAATGGATCTCTGCTCTCATTGGTTGACGGGAAAACGTAATCATACTGTGATTGGTTCTTCGGGAGCTCAAGGCAGTTTGTTTACTGGTGTCAAATTACCGTCAGTCAAAAGTGTTGGCCTCATTACCTTCCTCCTCCTCCCCAGCAGCCCTTCCGCGAGCAAAAATAGAACGAACAGGGCGGATTAATTCAGAAAGAAGAACCACGCATTAAAATATAAAATTAACTGCTCCTAAAAAAAACCAAAAAACAAAAACAAAACAGTATGAAATGACGTCACACCCACATACAATTAGTTAAATACGTTTTAAAATAACTACAGGCGAACATTAAAAACATTCACTAAAGAAACATTTTATATCTGAGTTACAATTAAAAAAAGGAATTTACATTGATCTACATATGTAGTAAAAATAAATTCATAATTTGGTGAACAATTCAAAGTTTAAGTAAAAACATGTTTGGTTTTGAGGACATGTTTATAACAGGGTCTATGGGTTTTCTTTGATGAAAAATAAAAATAAAAAATACAAATACATTAAAATGAAACTGAACAAAAATTATTTTTATAGTCTAGATATTGAAGGTTACTTTTAATTAGTATTGTAAACTTCAAATTTTCCAATTTGGTCAAAAGATGTGTTTAGTTTGTGTGCTTTCTACACTAAATGACCATGGTCTATAGAGGGATGGGCAACTCCAGATCTCGAGGGCCGCATTCCTGCATGTTTTCCGACATACCATGTTCTGATTGGTTGGACACACCTGAACCAGGTAATCAGTCATGAGTAGATATCTGGAAATTCATATAATATGTGAAGTATGTAAAACTTTTTGCTGGTCCACACTGGTGACTGCAAACATTATTTTGTTCTTTTCAACATTGTAATGATCCTGTTCAGTGCAGGCTAATAGTGGAGAAGGTGCATTTTTGGAGTTTGTTTGTGGGTATCCGGTGTCTCAGCTTTCAGTGTTGTTGATAAAATGTTTTCACACCTAAGTGAAGATTTAGCATTCAGTGTTGAGTTCTTTGAGCCACTAGCCTGTATAGAGTCTGTGTCAGAGGTCAAAGGTCGGGCCTAAAATTGATGCATGGGTTTTATTTTGGATTCTGTGATGAGACTGGAGCTTTGGTTTGACGTTGATGATTCTGTCAGTATTGAAAAGACCAAAATCAATGAGGAAAATGCATGACCTCCTATTGGCTTCAAAGAACTACAGGAAACAAATGTTCTTTTTGTTTTCATTAAATTAAATTTGATCTAAAATAAACCAGATCGTTTATCCCCAGAATTACAAGAGCAGAAGATGTCGCTGCGACAAAAATCACCAATGAACCTATTTCACCTGCAGAAAGTAAAATAAAAGGAAGAGATTTTTTAAAAATTCAAACTCCCCAATCAAAACGCTGCTGCGCAGTTTCAGCTTCCTACTCTTTGGTTTCCTGTAGCTGCAAGTTCTCTGCTGCAAGCCAAGTCAAACGGAAGCGCAGATGCTCTGCAAGAGCCGTTTCCGATCCGCCCACCGAACGCGCAGTCATTCGTACTGTAGGAGAAGGTGGAGCTTGGGGAGGGGTCTTCTCATCTGCAGATTTCTCCACGAATGTTTTATTCCGAGTTTGCTGCCATAAAATCAAATTAAAATTTACCCAAAAGTTAATGGATTTACCTTTTGGCTAGATAGAGATTAATCATTGTGACAGTAGTTTTTCAAAATAAAATCTGACCTCAGATCCACAAACAAATCCTTCTTTTTATTCTTTGCTTTTCACATTGTCCTGACTAGGTGTTGCTACAGCGAATCACCTTCCTCCACCTGATCTTTTCCTCTGCCTCCTCTTCGCCGACACCAAGCGGCCTCATGTCGTCCATCACCCCCTCCACGAACCTTAATCACAAACCACTTCTTGAATATCAACTTTTATTTGTTTCAGGAGAACAGTATGCTAGCATGTAAGAAAAGATTGCTTAACGTGAATACAGTATGGTACAATGCAAAACATGAAGAATCAGACCTATGCAGCCACGGTAGTCCCCCCACTCCAACTGAATAAGGCCGACAGCGAGACTGTGTGGGCGAACAGGAGCCCGCCACCTTCATCCCACGTCATCGAAGGTTTAAGAAATCCATACAAGTCCTTTAGAGGAGAACAGCACCACAAGTCCCCCACTTCCCCCCCATATGAACGTGACTCCCATGACAGAAGCTGCAGGGGGTCAGACCAGCGACGGCGTGTTTTTGACACATTAAATGCAGAACGGGAACAAGGCACAGACCACGATTATTCCTCAACAACCATGAAGACCAAAGAAAGAAGACAGCATGAAGTGAAGGAAGAGGAAACAGACAAGAGGATGGAGGGTTCAGTACGGGTTGAGTCACACCCAAGGGGTGTGGCCTGACAGTCCGCCCACAGTGGAAACCTTCGTGATGAAGCGGCTCAACTGTGTGCTGCACCAGAAATGACAGGAGAGCATCACCAACCTTCAATGGATGGAACGCATGAAGGTGGACTAACAGGATCAGTTTGGGGGGGGGGTCACAGACACGAAGGAGCCTCAGCAGATAAATGGATGGGGGGGTTAACGAGGAATCAACAACGTTTGGTGAAGGAAAGATGATATCACTGGATTTGCTTAGAACTCGGTTCTTGATCGGCTCGTTTTTCATGCTGCCTCCACCTGCCCCCCCACACTCACCGCAGAGTCCTGATGGTGAGCTGGAGCCACCGAACGGCGGGCCTGCTGCCGAGGCGTGAGGGCAAAAGCTTTCAGGAGGAAAACGCAGGAGACAGAAGGAGGAGTTTCTTCTCCCACTTAGATCCCTTTCATCCATCTGCACATGAACAGTCGCGTCTGCTAAAACAACAGTCCTGTCTCTGTGATCCTGGTTCCTTCAGAACAGAACCAACTGAGCCGGAAAATGCTACACTTATTGCTTCTAAAGACACCTGGAACTCTGGCAGTCCACAACCAACATTTAACCCCCCCCTGAGCTCCCTGAATGACCAGACATGGGGGGAGTTTAACCAACAGGCTGCTGGAAGAAAAGTTATACATGTTTGGTTGAGGTGAACCAGCATGATGGCGGAGAACAGGAGTGACAAACACTTCAGAGGAGGAAGGAGACATAGACAGGAGGAGGCGCTGAACACGCTAACATGGACGTACGTTTTGCGGACACAGACATGGTCGTTAGAAACTCTTGGATTCTGATCTCTGAACATTTTCAGGGTAAAATGTGAGGAAGACTAGTTCAACGTGCACGTCAGCTCCTCTCACACAACCACACATGCACACGCTACCCCTATGGCATCATGGGAAAAATAGATTTCTCTCCTCCCGCTTCCTTTCGTGTAGCTCTGCCCAACAGAAGGCCTGATGGGAAATGAAAAGCATTCAGGGGTCCTGCAGGAGCAGAGATCTGTCTTTGTGGGACGTCATGTTTGCATAGAGCTCCTCCGTCCTCAGAGCAGACTGCAGAATGTCCTCAGCCATTCTACGCCATCTCCTGATCTGTGCGTGGTTCCTCTGCTGACGGATGGGCCGTGGCGTCGTTCTCGTCACATGGATGTTGGGAGGAGCGGCTTTGGATCCTTCATGCTGTGCTGGACTTCCCCAGCTCCTCCCTGATTGCTGAAAGCAGAGACGCAGGAGCGAGGGACACGGCAGGATTGATCACATGATCAGAGGAACAGCTTTCACTGAGATGTTTGATGAGAAGAAAAGAGGTTTGATCCTTACCATCAATGAGCTCTTCTTTTAGTTTGGACAGCTCCTTCCTCATTTCATCAAGAATGTCCTACAAACAACAAACAAGCTCTCATTTATACGTCCAACATCCACAGAATCACAGTCAGCTGGACTCAGAAGTCCAGGAACATCCTCTGCTTTCTCCTGGTCCTTCAGGTCAGAAACTGTAAGGATGAGAGCTGTCTGTTCACAGCGAATTCATGATTCAAAGCTCATGACCACAGATGATTGATGGAACACAGGGAGACTCCGAATTCCTTTGGAACCAGGTCTACACTGGAAAGCCGCTGCTGAGATCTCAGGGACGGCGCGTTGACTCACTTGTTTCAGTCGGTCGTAGTCCAGAGCTTCTGCTGGAACACCATTGGCACTTAAAGAGGATGTGGGCGTCGGCGTGGATTTTAGCCTGTACAGACAAACAACACAAACTCCATCAGCACAGTACAAGTCCTCAGGATCTCGGTCCCAGAACTGGACCACTACGATAAACGGGTCCACATCAGTCTCTCTCTTTCAGTCCGGGGATCCCTCAGCGGTTTGGTGATGTTTATTATGATTCAGGCAGAACAAGGTACACAGCTTCCTGCAAATGAATAGAATTTTGCTGGTTCTACGCCTGAGCAGTATCTGCATCTGCTTATCTGCAGGGCGGGGGGTGTCCTTCAGCAGCTGCTCTGACTTTAAAAAGATAATGTTGTGTCAGGCCTGGTTGTGGTGACCTTAAGCTGGGCGTCTACTCATTTCTGGACCTGTTTCTCTTCTGAGGGGTTGGGGGGGGTGGGATGGTGAACTCCCCACTAAGACTGATATTTTTGAACACCCCAAGAAGCAGCACAGAGCTGCCCCCTGCTGGACAGACAGTAGTTTCCAGATCCCCCTGGAATGGATGAACATTGGACCCACCTCCCAGATAAAACAAGAGGGGGGGATTAATGGGGTTACAAAAGCCACGCCCCTTCTCTGCGTCATCAGTCACATTTAGATTCTCCGTACCTTCCGATGACGGGAGACTTGCTGCCATTCATGGTGTTTGTTCTTTCCCATGGCTTCCTGGGCATGTCTGGAGGGGAAAGGGGTAAAAAGTCAGCTCTCAGGGCAGTCAGGGCGTGTACGTCTAGCTGCACGCCCCCCATCCAGCACTCACCTGGTGTGCTACATGATGGCACTTTAGGGGTGGAGCTTATCTCAGCGTCCTCCTACAGAGCGAGCAGACACAAACATGAGAAAGCACTTTGTTTTTAACGTGATGATGGAGGACATACAGTATATGAAGAAAATAAAGATTAAAACGGCTTTTCTGAGGGTTTTATTCAAACTGTTGAGAATCAGGAGCAGACTAAAAAATGCTGTTCAAAAAAGATCGTATTTATGACAAAAAAAATACACCAAAAAACTCCTGCCGCTCTGCAGAAACTAGGTCCCAGAAAACAACACAGGTTTTTGGCTTTTAGCTAAAAATGGCACAAACATCATTAAAAGAGCACTGGGAACATTTGTCCCACAGAATCGAGGATGATCTGGTTGAGCTTTTCAGAGAAGACGGTTAAAATAATTCTACTCACTGATCTCTGGTCAGGTTCAGGTGAAGAACCCTTCTCTGCGATTCTTCTTCTGTCAGATCAGAAACATAAATTCATCCATGTGGTCCAACATGTAACAATGTTTTTCAATGAAGTTCAGGATTTAAACAAAAGATAAACACGTCTAAAAGCCATGAAGATGTTTAAAGCAAAAGCCTGATAAAACCTGCACAAACTGTTCAATAGGAAAAACTAAATGAATAAAAATGAGATCTCAGTCTGGGTAATTAAAGGCACAGATTTATTAGAACTATAAAAAAATAAGAATGTAAAAATTGAGGCTAAATGTTAAAAATGCAAAACTATTTGAATGTTGGACTTTGGTCTGGTTACCTCCTGGCTAGTAATGCGCTCATTTCTTCCATGAGTCCTCCTCCTCCTCCTCCTCCTCCTGGTAGGAGTCCATTTCCTCTGGCGTCTGACTTACCCCCCGCAGACCCGGATAAGGGTGAAGCCAAAGCTGCGCCTGGATCCTCACTCTGCAGAAAAACCAGAGAACGTTCCTCGATTTCACATTTACGTGACATATTCTGAGGCTGGAAGGAGAAATAACAGGTGGAGACGTGCACGAGCCTGTGCACGAGCCTGTGCACAAACCTATGCACGAGTTGGTGCACGAGCCTGTGCACAAACCTATGCACGAGTTGGTGCACGAGCCTGTGCACGAGTTGGTGCATGAGTGAATGAGCGCCACAGTGCGATGCTGCTGCGAGTCAGAATCCTTCTTCTTTAGAAAATGTAAAAAAAAATTAAAAAATAGAAATAATTTTTAAAAGATAAAAATCAAGAAATATGAGGAAAAAGGTTTAACATGAAAAAATAGATGAAAAAAGTGAAGCAATTATCCATTAAGAAAGGCTGATCAGCTCTTCATCCTGGTTTCTTACATTCGGGGTGGGAGGGGGGGTTGAGTGGATGTATGGGTGTGTGGGGGGGCTTACCTTCTGCACTTTGCGCAGCTTGGCTCCAGCCAGCGCGGCGGCCAGTCCAGAGAGGGGGCGGTCTTCTGACGAAGACATCAAGCTAGAGGGGAGGGGCGGTGGTGGCGGTGGCGGTGGGGCTCCAGGAGGAGGAGCTGGACCCGACAACGGAGGGGTGGTTCCGCCTGCACACAGTGTCGGTGGAAGTGGAGGAGGAGGGGGCGGAGGGTGGTGGCCGGCAGGGGTGGTGGGCGTGGCTGCGGGGGTGGTGGGCGTGGCTGCTGGCGTCGACGTAGAAGAAGAGTTGGGCGGTAAGGGTGGAGGTGGGGGAGGGACGGTCACCGCCTGGCTGTGTGTCGCGTCCGCTGGGGGGGGGGGACATGTGTACATTTGTGCACGTATGTAGAAAAACTTCAAAACCAGATCAAGGAAGCAAACCTGTTGAAGGGTCGGGAACGAGCCCAACCCTGACGTACACGTCCACTACTCCACCAGGTCAGACACCCGCCCCCACGCTACCTTACCACACACACTGGACCAACAATCCGACATTTCCCAGAGGATGCCAAACTGCTGACATGAATTCCAACGGGGAACATTGATAAGACTTAACTCCGCCTACGTCACCAGCATTCCAAATATGGTCATGTGGGCAAAGTAATGAGAAAGGCTTTACTCCATTTCTGTTGGGTGGAGGACATCAGGCTTTATTTTTGCCCTCTAGAATGCTCTCAGTGACCTCTGGGTAATCTACAGAGATGACCCCACGCTGCCACCTGCTGGTGGATTCATTGTAGACGAGGCAGACTGGACAGACAAACATTGGATGGCATATGGTGTTCTAAAGTGCTTTAAACTAGTTCTTCAAACCAACTTCTTTCAAGTTTCTCATGCCTTTTTAATAAAAAAACGAACAGTTGAAGTGTCTTTGGGCAAGACCTTGAACCCCACATTGCCTCTGGTGGTTCTAGGTTTGCGCCAGTGTTCAGCAGCGGAGCGGCCATGAGTGTGTAAACGGTACTGTGAATGTAAAGCGCATTGGGCCATTGAGGAAGGCAGAAAAGGTATGCGCCATTTACCGTTAATTATTTTAAGGTTTCACGAAAAGGTCACCAAAGAACTGTTCTGTGTGTCAAAGCAGAACTTCTTCATGTCGCCTCTGGAATCTGACCGTCACAAAAGAACACGGAAACACTTGGGAAAGATTGAACGTGGTTCTGTTCCATTTCTACAGATGGGGAATCATCTGTTTATGTCTGTCTTTGATTCTTCACCAAACAAGAACTTCAGCTTCGTCTAACGGGCTCCATCATCATTAAAGCTCCAAACCAACAAAGACATGGTTCCTGTTAGAAACCCGTTCAAAGGGACAGAACCCAAAGATTTATCATGAAAACCAAGAAACTTATGCTAAGGTTCTGGTTCTGGTTCTGACCCCAAACTGGTACCAGCTCAGTGGAAAAGGCGCTGGAAGGATCTTTGTCAGCTGAGCCTGAATCTAGCTTATCTGGACGGTACCATTGGTTTTATGTCGGTCCAGAACATTAGACAAACGAACAGATTCGCCTACAGAGCACTTAGTGAAAACAGGAATTATGGGTAATGACGAGGAACTATGGCAGATTGAAGAAGAAATGTAAACATTCATCCAAGTTTTTATAAAACAAAAATGTCATTAATGAAACACAAAAACCAGAAGAGACGTTAAATTTAAACCCTTTTTAGAGAAAAACTCACAGAACATGGAACAGTGAATGTTTGAGGGGTTTTCGGAATGGTTCGACCCAGGCCAAAATGGTACGGCTCAGAACCATCTGCCTTGTGTTTGGACGGGGTCCTCAAAGGTGGATCAGCTTTGGATGAACAGTATCCGTAAAGATGCACCTGGATCAGGTAAACGAGTGGAACCATAACTCTGAACTACGGACCCGAACAGAGAGGAGCCAAAAAGAGTCCAGCTCGGACCAGAACAGAACCAGAACAGAGCCATGCTGCAGGGAAAAGCCAGCTGAAGGCTTGAGCATGCTCCTAACACTACGAGCAGAGTTCAGACCCGAGCCGTCATGCAGCCGGTTCTGGACAGTTGGTTCGGATCTGAGCTGCAGGAGCAGAAACACAGAGGGAGGAAAAGAGAATCCAGACTACAGGCCTTACCCGGGGGCTGGCAGGATGACCCCCCAGGAGCCGGCTGGGGTTCCGGACCTGCAGCCGAGTCGCGCTCCCCCGGCTGGCATTGACCCACGGGGAGTGAGAGGTGCTCAGCAGAGGTAGCAGCAGCAGGGGGCGCTGTGGAGGGAGAGGGCACAGCAGGAGCCTGGGATGACGAGGGGGGGGACGAAACGGAGGGAAAGGATGGGTGGGGAGCCATGGGTGAGGGAAGGGGGGGAGGCGTTGGTGGGGGAGGTGGAGTGGGGCAGCTGATGCTCAAAGGGGTGTGGTTATATGGGATGGTTACAGGAGAAGGGGCGGGGAATGTTGGGGGTCCGTTAGGTGATGGCGAGGGGGGCTTTTGACAGAGGGGGGAGGGGGTAGCAATGGGGATGAGGGGCCTGGGGCCGGCGGCCTTACCCGGAGGACTGCTTATCATTACGGGAGGGGACGGGGGCAGCGGGGTGAAGTTGCTGGCTGACCACACCACGGACTTGGGGGGAGTGGAAGGGGCGGGGGCAGGGGCCAGGGGAGGGGCTTGTGGAGAGGTCTGCTGTCGCCTGGGTACTGTGGCGTAGTGAGGGAGAACGGGATGGAAGGCGGAGCTAAGGGAAGTGGCAAAGCGTGAGGCCAAGTGCCTCTGTGGGGGAGTTGGGGGGGTTGTGGAGGACAGTGGCCCCCCAGGAGCGGGGTAAATGGGTGTGGATGGAGAGACAGGTGTGGAGAACGTCCTGCTGTACTCTTGGGGAGTCGGAGTGCAGAGTGTGCTTTCAAAGGCTGGGGGGGCAGGAAGGATGGAAGGAAGCGAGCCAATGAGCAAACGGAAGGGAAGGAAGACAAGTGAGAGATGAAAGGATGAAGAAGAGACGGAGGAGAAAGAGAAGATGAAGCAGGAAAAAAAACAGCACAAGCTCAACACAAGTTCCAGCTCTCTGGTTCTTTTCTTAAATTCTCAGGTTCGCTCATGTTCTCTCAGATTATCTCATGTTCTCTCAGATTATCTCATTTTCTCTCAGATTATGTCATGTTCTCTACAGTTCATTTCTCAAGTTCTCTCAGGTTTTCTTATGTTCTCTCAGATTATCTCATGTTCTCTCAGATTATGTCATGTTCTCTACGGTTCACTCGTATTCTCTACAGTTCTTTTCTCAAATTCTCTCAGATTATCTCCTGTTCTCTACAGTTCTTATCTCATGTTCTCTCAGGTTCACTCGTATTCTCTACGGTTCATTTCTCAAGTTCTCTCAGGTTTTCTTATGTTCTCTCAGATTATCTCATGCTCTCTCAGATTATCTCATGTTCTCTACGGTTCATTTCTCAAGTTCTCTCAGGTTTTCTTATGTTCTCTCAGATTATCTCAAATTCTCTCAGATTATCTCCTGTTCTCTACAGTTCTTTTCTCAAATTCTCTCAGATTATCTCCTGTTCTCTACAGTTCTTATCTCATGTTCTCTCAGGTTCAATCATATTCTCTTAGATTCTAGATTTTTTAAGTCTTAGCACCCTTATAATCCCGTGAAATGTAAAAACTCTCCCCCTCTGTTTTGTCTCTTGAAGGATCCTTTGATCCTTGGGGTACAGTTGGGTTTTTGTGATGACACTTCCCGATCCTCCTGATCCAGCTTCAGCATCGACGCTGACTAGAGAACCCCCCCATGCTGTTTTAGAAACTGAAAGAACCTGGTGTTCTGATCCAGTCTCATTACTGCCATTCAATACAGCAACCAACTAGTAAACCAAGTTCTGACCGAGTAGAACAGACAAGTGATGCTAATAAATCTTTGTTCTGCCGCGGTCCAAACCCGTCTGTAGATCATCAGTGAGATCTGACTCCTGATTTTACCCAGTTCAGTAAATCGAGAACCTCGTTTCAAACTTCCAAAAACTGATCCACCATTTTCAGACTTTTAAATGTTTAATTCACAGAGCTGAGGGAAGTCCCAGAATCCATCCTGACCCGGTTTGGCAGAACCAACCGATGCCTCAGACCCATAACCACCTGCTTTCCACAGGATACCAGGATCCAGAATCAGAACTGACCTGTATGACTGTGTCGAGTTGAACTGTCAGAACCATCAGAGAACCTTCTGTTCTCACATGTTACTGAGAACCGCTCCTGCGAGCGTGCACCAGAGTGCAGGTTTGGGTCCAGCACTCACCTGCGTTGGACATGCGCCTCCCTCTCTCCCAGTCCTGCTGCTCTCTGTCCGGCTGTTCCTGCTGCTCCTTCTCCACCACTTCATGCTCAGTATGCTCCTGCTGCTCCTGCTGCTCCTGGCGCTCCCGTGCCAGCCGCTCCTTCTCTGCTTCTGTCTCTTTCTCTTGCCGTTCACGTTCCTGCCGCTCCAGCATCTCCCTCTCCTGCCGCTCCTGTTCTTGGCGCTCCCGTTCCACATCTTTCTGCCGCTGCAGCTCCTGAAGCTGCCTGGAAGAGGAGAACGTGTAGAATGAGACGATTGGTCCTTAAGCTTAAACTAAGGACATAGTTTCTGCAGAGCGGCAGAAGTTAATCAGAAATTCTTCTCTGAGCTGTGGGCGGGACTGTTGGTGTGAAGCGACCCCAACCCCTCTTCCCCTCTTTGTTGCTTTGAGCTCAGACCAGGGAGCTTATGGCACGCGCCCAGCGTATTTTCTACGCCACAAATGCGATATTTTTTCAACTGCATTTTTTCATCTGCTTCTGATTCACAATAATTTGAATAAAGAAATACTCCGAAATGCCATTTTAATCTTAACTTTCTTTATAAATGTCCTCCATCATTGAATAAATGCTACAAGAACATGTTAAAAACAACAAAAGCACCACTTTCATCAGAGTGGGTTAGTGTATGTCCAGCTTTGGCCAGCAGGTGTCAGCAGAAGTGTGTTGTTTTTATGCATCACGGAGTGTTTGATTGGCTGCAGTTGCTGCTGGAATGTAAGATGAAGCCATTTGTGAACCAAAAGTGCACAAAGACAACACAAACGCTGCTCTGAGTCACACACACGCAACCTCCAACTCTCCTTGCAGACAAAACTGAGGGTCTGCAGCAGTGAGGCCACGGCAACCCAACCCCGGTCCTGCAGATCTGCTGTTTTCCAGAACTCTCCGCACATCCTGCTGCTGATTACCTGGATCAGGCCCGTTAAGTCAGTCAGAACAAGGAGACACCTGAGTCATCGAATCAGCAGAGACAACTGGAAAATGAGGAGGGTGGTTGATTTCCAGGACTGAGGTCAGACAGCCTGATTAAAGGGGGTTTCTATTGGTGGACATGAGTGCCCTTGAAGGTCAAAAGGGTCAAACTTTCCTGTGAGAAAATATCTCTGAAGCGCAAGAGTCGAGTAAAGAGGTGACAGGGTAATCTGCAAACTGAAACAGTGCAAGATTCCACAAATAAAAAGAATAACAACTAGATCACAACCTGGAACAGGAAAGACCATGACCACCAACAGCCACGGCGGCAACCATTATTCTGCACGAGGACAGAAAATACTTTGGTTTGTCCAAAACTCATCCAGATAAAAAAAATAACAAAGATTGATGAAGAGGAGGTTCCCGAGTTTCCAGGTAAAGAAGCCTCAGTCACCAGAACTGAAGGACGTGTGAAAATGATTACATAAAACCTGGAATGAACTCATTTTAGATGTTTTCTCACGCCATCTGTTGATGAGGGAATCGTCTCGGCACATAGGTGATGATGCGATCAGACCCACAGGTGAGATGAGTCAGCAGGTTCCCACAAGTGCTGGAACAGTGGCGGCACTTCGTCATCCTGACAGAATGGAACAGAGTTCTGAGCCGCTGGGCTTCTCCAACTCCAACGTCCATGGGAAGACCACATGAAACCCAGGAGGAGCACCCCAGGGTCCGGGGCATACGCTAAAGCTACAAGGAATCCCTCCTCATCCAAAATGAGGGAAAGAAAAAACAGGAACAAGTCTCTGCTTTCCAGAGATGATGTCCCAGTTCTCACGCTACCTCAGAGGTCCATGATGTAATTACAGAAGCTGAAGGTTAACCTGCATTCTTGGCTCACAGAAGACCGCCACCCATCTGTGAGGAATTATATGTAAATGCTGCTGCACGACTGACCAAGACTGCGTCACCTGTCTGGATCAACTGATCATCCTTGAGGACCTCTCCTTCAGTCCTGACGTTCTTTTATTCTGCAGAAGAACAAGCCTTCAACCATCAGTAATCCACTATCTGTCAGTCTTTGTTAACCAAGGCCATGACTGATCCACTACAAAAGTTCTGTTGGTGGGTGTCATCAAGGTTCTGTGAGGTTCCACTGGGGCCAGATTACATAGAAGTTTTTTGGTGAAGTCGATGAAGAACCTCATATACTGTCAGGCTGTCTGATGATGAAGAAGATTTGCGTGTGCATGCATTTGTGCACGAGGGCGTTTGTATGTGGGTGTGGCCTTTTTGGCAGGACACATTGTTGTAAATTTCCTGACATTAATTGTAGATCTGCAGCTCCTGCTCCTCTTAGATGAACTTCTTCTCTGCTTCCAGAGAAACATGAGACCATTAGTGTGACATGCCCGCTGCACCAACCAGGCTGTGTCTCTTGACAAGAGTTGCCAGGGAAACCGTTGCTGGAGGAGCGTGGGCGGACCCAAACCCTTCGTGAACATGCACGCTCTGACACTTGTTTCACTGCTGAATGTAAAAGTTGATAAAGATTTAGGAAAAAGTGTCGATCAAAGTGAATATCTCTGCAGAAACCAGGAGGAACAACCTTTTTCTAAAAGTGTCAAATGTTTAAATGTTAAAGGATTTGACCTGAAAACAGCAAAAGTTTAAACAGATTCATTTGATGTTTTTTTTTAACATTTGTTTGTTCCTGATTGTAGGATTTTAGTTAAACACCAACATTCTTGAAAAGTTTCACAAAAATGGAAACATTTTTGGTGCTGAAAGTTCAAACTCTGAAGAATAAAATGTCAATATTTTAGTTAAAAGAGGGGGGGTCGCTGAGGAGGAGGTCACGGTGGTGAAGACGCCTCCTAACCCAGAGCTGCAATGAGGTGCTGGACAGCTGTGGATTTCAGGAGGACCAGCAGCTGTGATAAAGGAAGAAAGGCCACAAAGCAAAAGGTTCTGGTTCTGGTTCTGGTTGAGATCGCTGTTCACTGCACTGAGGAGCTTTGATTTTTAATGACCCCCCCAAATTTTTTAGGTTTGGAGTTGATGCTTCTTTTATCTGAACATCTCCTTCACGGATCTGTGGATCGGCTGCAGAAGATCAGATGTTGTTGATCCGGTCATTTCTCCAACACCCCCCCCCCCCCCCCCCCAAACAGATGACTGCTGCAACCGATCCACCGTCTGCCACGCAACATTAAAAATAGAGCAGAGGGACATGGGGGGGTTAGAGGGGAGGATAAAAAGACAAAATGGGGAGAAAGAGCGTGGAGGGGTGGGTGGGGGGGAAACCAAACTCCCCAGACCTGCAGGAACACGAGACAAATCCGATACGAGTCGGGCCAGAATTAGAACCTGACTCACAGATGAAAAATGCAGCTCTGAGTGTGAGCAGAAGAACGGGGGTGGGGGGTGGGGGGACCTCATGGAGGAAACCTTTCAATATGACCTCACCGAGCCAAAACCGTCCAGACCCCCCACTGAGGCGCAGACCGCAGCTCAGACCGCCATATCAGGAATTCAGGAATCCGTTTCCACGTTGAAGCTCATTTAAGACAAAATACACGACTCCAATCCAGGTCAGTTCTCTACCTTACCACAGGGGGCGTGTCTGAGTCCGACTTCACTCCCTCTGATGTAAAACGGACTCCTTAGTACCTGAGGTACAGGTCACACGATGTCATGACCTGTACCTCAAATGAATGGATCTTGTGTTCCACACCCTCATGGATCTTATCTAATGTAAAGTTATCTACATTCTGCTGTCCAGCCAATTAGAACACGCTAGAGCTCGGCATGTTGGAAAACCTGCAGGAATGCGGCCTCGAGGCCTGGAGTTGCCTGTCTCTGATGTAAGCAGTCAGCCCTCCCAGAGGAAGTTATCAGAGTCATTATAGAACCGGACTCATGTTTAGTCTGGACTCCTCACTAAAGCAGAGCTATGGATGCTTCTGTCTGCTTTTGTGTTCTGGTGAATCAGATCTCTCACCGTTTCTGCAGGTCCAGCTCCTCTTGTGTGGGACCGTTCTGCATGAGGGGGTTCTGTCTGGGCTGGGCGGGGCCTGTAGAGGATGACAGTTACAGACATTTGCTGTTAGCCGTTCACCATCACATGGGTGGATTCTACTTTCAGAACAGAGGTTTAAAGGAACCGCCGTCATTTGTTGATATGTTAGACTGCGGGCGTGCAAGCGGCAGAGCTCTGCCCTCAGCTCAGGGAGCAAGGGGTGCAGTGTCTGTCCTAAGGTGGAGTGATCATGCATTTGAACCCTGTAGGGTCTTGAAAAAGTCTCATAAATGACTCTGTGTGACACTTGACCCACTTTGGGCCTAAAGGTCGGTAGTACGGCACTATAGAAGTACATGACTTTTCTCCTCAGGTGTGTGGCCTTCCAGGTGAAGCAGTCTCTGCCTCAGTGTTCTGGGGGGTAAAATGGGCTCGGGTTTGGGATTCTTCAGTGTTTCAGAACCTTAAGACTTAGGGGTCACCTTGATCTCCAGATTAACCCCCACCCCATTTTAAACTTTCCATCACTACGGCCACCAGGCTGAACTTTGACCCTTTCTGAGTATCTGGGCAACAACAGCAGACAAGAAACCAGAGATAAGAGATGTTTCATCACCAGTCACACCATGCGCTCAGAATAGTTTCTGATCTACCCAGCAACAAGTGGCGGCTTACTTAGTAGTTCCCAAGGGGGTGTTATGGCCTTGGGGTGTGCTGTCAGAGCCTGCCCTGTTGCTCTTCCTTCTGCATTTCTACCCTTTCCTTACCCTGACCTTACCCTGAAATCTAAGTAACTTCCTACGTCAAGGCAGATGAGCCAATACTTTTGGTAATAAAGTGTGAATGCAAAAAGATCTCTATCCTCATTTACTTCCACTCTCCTCTATTCTTTTTCATTTATTTTGTCTTGTTTTTTGTTTATTTCTCAAGGCCTCTGTTTGGTGCAGTGCGATTCAGTCATTCATCATTTATGACGGACTTTTTGTTTTTGGGTAATAACCGTTGTGAAGCCCATTATGACAACTGTGTTGTAATACTGGGCTGAATAAATACAAACGAACGGAATCTTTGGTAATGGGCTGATCGTCAGGTAAACTCAGTTTCAGTCAGAGACTGGATGCTGATGTGTGGGATGGAGTGGATTGGTCAAACTGACCTGTGACCCTGACTTTAAAACCTCTGAAAAGATGAGAGTCCTTCGAACACTCAGGGTCAGCCCCCAGCAGACATAAACCTGTTAACCTGATCCCAGACCCTACCTGCTTCCTGGGAGTTCAGCACCTCCAGTGCGTGCATCATGGCGCTGGCAAACACATTGGCGTCCTCCTTGCTGCCGAAGTTCAGGCCGTAGACCTGCCGAGCGTCACGCCACTGGTGGAAAGTCTGTGTGGCTTGGTTGTACTTTAACCCCTTGGGAATGGCGCAGTTGATGACCACCTGGAGAAGGTGACAACAGAAGATGGTTCAGAAGATCAACATCCACAAATGATCACTCTAAAAACAATCTAAATAAAATAATTTTATTAAAATCAGCTGGACTGAAGTAGATTATTTTTGTTATAACACCGAGTCGTGATACTATGACTTTAGAGGGCCTATATGCTTTTCTTAGGTCTTTCAGAGTAAACTATATCCAGATATATGATCATATATTACCTTTGGCCCAAGATAGAGCAAATTCTTTGTGAAATAGGAGTTATTTTTGTGAACTTTTTTTCCACCCGGCAGTAAGACGAAGCGATCGCTGAGGCTCCGCCTTTCACTCCTTGTGGGTGTCGCCCATTCATGATGTCAACCTAGAGCCGGCCTCGGCAGCATGTCTGCGTTTCTCCCACGAAAACCAACATCCACATTTTTCAAAGATGTGCGTGTTGTAGATCTGCCTTTAGCCCGAACATTCATTCCAAAAATATGGCAGCCAGCCTGGTGCTTATTAGAGACAGCAAATGAACATTTCCGCATTGATTGAAAGGATGAGAACATTGTATTCTGTTCTGATTAGCACTGGCTGTGAACGTTTCTTGTCTCCGTATCAAAAATCCTCTTCACTTTCATTTGAATTATTTTCCAGGAGAAGTGAGTGTTTCTTGACCATCACTACAAAACACAAATACTGGTGTCTAAAATAAAAACACCTATTAGACCTGTCAGTAGCTGCGTTTCCATTAAATCATATTTGTGCGAATAAACACAAACCAACTCACGCAATGAGTCATTCAAAAGCATGGCGACGGATGTGAACAATATTTTGATGTGCAACAGATCCATTCAAATTCCTGCCATCGCACTAGCGCTCATCATCAGCTGTCAAAGGAGACGTCTACGTCTTAACCGGGCCACAAGCCCGGCGTTTCCATTAAACAAAATGTTTTATCACAAATCCAATATCCGGCAGGCAGAAAACGAACCCCTTTTTCACGATGAACCCGCTTTGGGGCGGCCCTGGTAGGGCGCTCGTCCTCTGATTGGAAGATTGCAGGTTCAGTCCCCGCTTTGCCCGCCCACGTGTTGAAGTGTGCTTGGCCGAGACACTTAACCCCACCTCTGGTGGTTATCGGTTGGCGCCAGCATTCGGCAGCGAAGCCGCCATCAGAGCGTGAATGTGCGTGAATGGGACTGTGACTGTAAAGCGCTTTGGGCCTTAAAGGAAGGTAGAAACGATACAAGTTTACGCCATTTCCCATTCCCATGACGAAACCAGCAGCTCCCATCAGGACCGCCTCTACCACACTTCTATTTATAGAGTCAGTTTCTGAAAATGTAAATTTATGGAGGGGAGTGCTGAGGCAGCATGTCGGCGGCCCTCCCCCCCCCGTGGACAGTGTGCAGCCTTCTTCCACTCATCCATCTTTAATCTTTTGTTGACTGAAGACTAAACTAAAGGACGCTACTGACACAGAAACAAGTGGGGGTTTAAATGACTGTATTGTCCACAACTTTCATGTTGTTCAAACACTTGTGCCCCCACCTCAGGGTTTTTCTGGAGACGGGATGGAAATGTGTGTATGTCACTGAGTTATGTGATTGTGAAGGTGTGTGTAACAGGTAGCAGAAACAGCGTGTGTTCCCGCCCACTCACCTGGTGATCCTGAATCTTACGCCCCACCACGCGGAAGGCGTTGTTCCCGGTATGGTGGTAAATGTGGACCCTGCTGAAACCGGTGGAGCCGCCAGCTGGGACCCACTTCTTGTTGGCGTCGTCGTACACCATGACAGCGGCTCGCGCCTGACAGATGCTCTGTTCACTGCGGGAGCAGACGGGCGCCATCATTAGGGTCAGGCGTTACACAGAGTCATCTCTGACTGGATTCACAAATGTTCACGACGACCACACAGTACGAAACGATTCACCAAAACATCAGAGTACAACCTGGACAGGTCGCCACTGCCCGCCTGTTGCAGGGCGCACACACACACACACAACTACACAGTCAGAGACACTTTGGAGTAACCGATCAACCTTCATGTTTTTGAACTGCTGGAGGAAGCCGGGGTGCCCGGAGTAAACCATAAATGCATGGGGGAGAACGTGACAACTCCACACAGAATCCCAGCTGGGATTTGAACCAGCGCTAACCACTGCCCCACCGTGCTGCCCTTACCCAGAGTCCTCTGGGTGATTCGGGGGATAATCCAGCCACAGTACATCTGTATGCAGTTTACTACCAAGTTTCTTCATTAAACCTCCCCCCATTTAGGATGAATTTCCCATCATGATCATAAGGAAGACATGGAGGACACACTTAGCATCCATCTTTGTTTAGAGTCACATGGGAGGAAATGACAGATTGACCCAGAAACTGCTGCAGAATCCAAGCAGCTCCAGGTTTTTATCTTTAACTTGTTCATGACTGAAGTCAGTGACCCTGTAATGCCACCTGGGTCCTAACCAGCATGCATTGCTGCAAACACGTGTCAGGAGGAAAGAGCTGTCCCTTAGCACTACCGGCTGTGAGAACGGGACGAATGCGATCAACCAACAGAGTGTGACTTTGGGATCAAACCAACGGTTGGAGTGAGCCTTTCCGAAGTGTTTAATAAACCAAAACCTTCAGTCATCCAACAGATTCCAGCTCTGCTTCCATGCATCCTCAGGGGAAACCTCCCCACCGACACACCCCCAGAGCCGACTCCTGCTCGCCGGTCGATGCCCCGATGCAGACGTTTACGTACCGATGGACTTCCATCTTGGGGGCTCAGGCACATCTCTAGGTTGGAGTGGGAGCTACAGGCTGAAGAGAAGGAGGCTGGATTTGCATGGATCCACACAACCCCCCTGGATGCTGCGCCCCCACAGCCTTTTCCTCTGTTCCTGAGCTCTCTCTGATCTCGGTTTGCGCTTCCTACCGATGGCGTCTCCTCCTCCTCACCCCGATCAGGGCGCCAGCCGCCCTCTGGTACATCCAGGCTCTCCTCAGAGCTCCTGGGTCACGGTTGCTCCCCCCTCCTTCTCCTCCATGCAGGCCCCGTCAGTCACTTAGTGAGGAAGCCATCAGGAGAGTCCTACAGCTTTGGCTCAGACTGGAGCCAACTATGAACAGTCCTGCTTCTTCAGCGCCGTGGCAACAGCACGGGTATCCAGGCAACAGGCTCCCGCTGCTGCAGCCTCTCCTACCCGCTCTGTGCAGCCAGGGCTGCTGGGGGGGGATCGTTGCGTAGGGATGAAGCAGCCAAGATTAATGCAGGATGATCTGTGGTGGGGGGTAATCCTTTTCTTTTACGGCTCTCCGTCTTTTCTTTGCCTCATTTCATCTATCCCAGCCTCTCACTTCACGTCCTCCTCCTCTTCCTCCTCTCTGCTTTTATCCGTGGAACTCTCCACCCACGGCAGTTCCTTTCCAATTGCACATCCGCCCACCACAACCGGCTCTCACACTCCACCCAAAATAAAAAGCTGCAAAAAGGCTGCTGATGGGCGGGGGCGAGGGGATCAAATTATCCTTATTTGTGTTAAGATAATAAAAAGTGTCCGGTCAGACAGTCTGCTGTCCCCCCCCAGGACAAAAGA
This sequence comes from Oryzias celebensis, assembly GCA_014656515.1. Taxonomy (NCBI): domain Eukaryota; kingdom Metazoa; phylum Chordata; class Actinopteri; order Beloniformes; family Adrianichthyidae; genus Oryzias; species Oryzias celebensis. The sequence continues at coordinate 3,019,859 of BNCR01000018.1, read as the reverse complement.
TGAGCAGGCAGAGTATTAATAACAGACTTGTTAAAACAGCGTTCGGATGTTTTCAGGTCATGAATCCAAGTATTTGTGGACTTCAAAGGAAGAAGAATCCACCATCTGTCAGAAAATCCAGATGCCACTGTTTCCCAAAATCCTCATCATAGATCAAAGCCAATCAATGCGTTTGATTAGGGAATGGGTGGGCAGCAGGTCTGATGGAGCTGGACTTTCAGGTAAAAGGTCCCACTTTTATTTTGAAAGGCTATAAAAGGAAATGTGCTCTCCCTTCATTGAAGATGGGAGTCTAAACAAATGTGTTGGTTCAGACATTCCTGACCGTCATCACCGCGACCATCACCAGGACCGTCACCATGACCATCACCATGACCACCGTCACCACAACCATCATCATGACCGCCATCACCACAACCATCATCATGACCGCCATCACCACGACCGTCACCATGACCGCCATCACCACGACCGTCACCATGACCATCACCATGACCGTCACCATGACCATAAAAATGTCCTTTTTTCTGGGTTTCTGCTTACTTTAAACTTCAGAAACGACAGAACGACAACAGCCGTCTCCAGCTCCGACAGTAAGAATTTGAGGGGAAACCTCGGTGGAGACAGAAGAATGTCCTTGCATTCCTCTGCTGCTCCACCCGTCCTCCACACCTCCATAAAACAGCTGAACAGAGTGTGAGGTTCTGATCCAGAACGGCGTTTCTGCTCCAAATACTGTACAAACAGCTCAGTGAACTTGGAAACACTAGCTAAAGTATGGAGGGGGGTATCTCTCAAAAGAATCTGCTAAAGTGCCCCCTACACACACACACACAAAAGAATCGACAACAGGAGCTGTAACTCACGAGTCTCGAGTCATCCTGAAAACAAAACGTCCTTGGAATTTAATGGAGTTCTTCAAGTGCCCCCCTTCTTCAAAGACTGTAACCAGACTGCTGCTTCACTGACTGAATGAATATACTGGGAGGGGGGCACTGAGACAGACAGCAACAGGAAAGCAACACACACCTGACCACTACAGCTGTTGGGGAGCCATCCCCCCAATACTTCCTGGAGCCTGGGCTAAAAACAGAAGGGCCATGGGGGGGGCAATGAGTCAACAGCAGGGGGGTGGGGGGTGTCATCTCTTCCTACAGTCCCAGAATAGACGTTGTGACCGGGGGGTGGGGGGGTGGGGTGTTGCTGCTGAAACTCAGCGTTCTACTCAGAACGTTTGACTCCCCTGCAACATGGCAGCATCCATATCATAAAAAAATGGCGACTGAATTGATTAAATGTGGTTCATGGTCAACTATTTTCTATTGGGGGAGGGGGGGGGGGGTCCCCACTCGGTCCTGTTCTCAGATACTACAGTGTTTGATGTGTTAGTAAGAATGGTGAGTGAGCATACCGTGTTTCAACATCATCAAGTTTTGTGTTTAAAGTGTCCGAACTGAACGATGTTGAAAGTTCTTGTCAATAAAGTTTTTTTTAATCTGTCGTGTTATTTCTTCTGCAAATTTGGTATTTTTGTCTGAATCAGCACATTTATATCAAACAGCTCTAAAACACTAAAAAAAACTGAACAAAAGACCCCAAAAAAGACAAAACACAGATCTGTAACTACATTTGACAATTATCATTTTAGACTGTAAAGACCTACAGACATGAACCCAGCCCATCATCTGTCCGTCACACCTTCACCTGTTCTCCTGACCTCCTGCTTCTCCTCTGTCTTATTCTGCTCATCTTATCTTCATTTCCTGGAGTAAATGAGCAGACCTACAGAATGCTTTCTCTGTCTTCACGTGTGTTTGTTGATAACTCCTCCCATTCTGGATCCTCCGTGACATCCCAAACTCTGATTGGGCAAAGAGGAGGAGGGCCTGGTCCTTAACTATAGCTTCATCTCCAGTCCTTTCAGTTTAAATACTTTCACCGTAAACTATCTGAACCTGCCCTCCAATCACCCCCCCAACCTGCCAGCAAATACCGTTTTCGTTTCTTTGACTTTAAATTCTCGTGCGCATCCTGGATGAACAGGACGTGGGGGCCGCATGTGTGTGTTTATGTTAGAATAAAACCTTGACAGGGAAGTGTGTTCATGACAAACAAAAAAACGCAGACCAGCGACTTTACTGCTGACTCTGCAAACATGAGCAGGGTGTGTGTGTGTGTGGGTGTTTGTTTGTTTATGTGTGTGCCTTTACCACAACAGAAGGTCAACCGGTCATCACACCCCTACCACCATCACATCACAATTATTAGAGTAACAACAACAGCAGACTTCGAGCCGAGCCTCAGACACATCAGTGGATCATCTTCACTATTCACTATTCTTTGCAAATTCAGATTTGCAGTTTCTGGTTTTAGAAATGAACATTTTCAGAAGAGAAAATGGTAAGAAGCAAAGCGAGGTCCTTTCAGGCTGAAAGCAGCTGACAATAGCATCTGCATGAATGTTTTTCCTGAGCAGGATTACAGAGCATTACATAAGGACATGGTTAACAAAACCAAATCTCTTCCAGACTCAGTTCTCAGTGTTAGGTAACATCAGGCAGAAAGAGCTGGCATTGTCACAAACATCACAAACCCCCCACAGGAAAGGCAGATGCAGTCCATTTCTAAGAGGAAAACTTCTGATCTTCGTTTTTCGCTAACAGAAAATCATCAGAAGAATTTCAGAAAATCCAGAGACGTTAGAAACTGATTGTCTCTGCTGGATTTACTGTTACAGAAAGGACTGCAGCCCCCCGAAATGTATTAACAAAGAGGGGTTGATCATCTATTCATTGTTATCACACTTAACATGCCCCACGTGCACGCTCCCATATCTGGGTCAAAGCCTGGTGAGGATCTGAGCATGCTCCGACTTTTCTGCTAAACCTCAAAGAACTTCAATGAGCAGCAAAGAAGAGATGATGACCACCCTCCTATAGAAGCCTCCCCCCATGTGACCTTCAGTGACAAGAAATGAATCCAAGCGCATGCTTGAATGTGCACAACTGTAAAGGTATTCAGGTGCAGCTCTGTTTACACGGTAAAGTGAAGAAGCTGGTTTCACCAAAAACGCTGTCTGTAACAAGACGACACAAGCGAGGGCATGGAGAGGATGGAGAGAATGAACGGGATGGAGAGAATGGAGAGAATGAACGGGATGGAGAGAATGGAGAGAATGAACAGGATGTAGAGGATGGAGAATGAACGGGATGTAGAGGATGGAGAGAATGAACGGGAAGGAGAGAATGGAGAGAATGAACAGGATGTAGAGGATGGAGAGAATGAACGGGATGGAGAGAATGGAGAGAATGAACAGGATGTAGAGGATGGAGAGAATGAACGGGATGGAGAGAATGGAGAGAATGAACAGGATGGAGAGGATGGAGAGAATGAACGGGATGTAGAGGATGGAGAGAATGAACGGGATGTAGAGGATGGAGAGAATGAACGGGATGTAGAGGATGGAGAGAATGAACGGGATATAGAGGATGGAGAGAACACAGCTAAACAAACATGAACACAAAGATGTGGGTCTCTTCCCAAGGTCAAAGGTCAATGCAACTTCAGTTCTGGTTGTATACGTAGGCTTGCGCCATGTGCGAGACCTTTATAAAATTGTGTGAAAATGTGAAATTTGCAATAAATTGGCAGCAAAGCTGTAGGTTCTGTGGCCATCTGATAATCATTTCTAAACTTCTTTGAATATCCCAAAAACTTTAATTTTGTTTTTGTTAGTGGACTCTGAAGTAGTTTTTGATCCCAAATTCCTTTTTTAATGGTTTCTCCTGCTGTGAAACCATCATTTTTTTCACTTTTTCCCCTTAAATTTTCACTCAGAAATACAGAAAGAAAGAAGAATTGTGAAAACGGTATGGTCCTTTAGTCCAGGACTGCTGCTGCTGAGGGACAGAATGAAATAACAAAAAAAACAGAACATCAAAAACGGTTTCAGGTTTAGATCTCAAAGGAGAAGCTCTGACGTGCAGCTAAATGCTACGCCGGATCTGAGTCCAGTTTGAGAAATCTTCAGGGGAAGCTGCGTGGAAGATAACAAACGTCTTCCAAGATTACTGCAGGTACCAAACTCCAGGCCTCAAGGGCCCGTGTCTTACATGCTTCTAAGTTACCTGCCACTCTTGTTGACAAAACACACCTGATCCTGGTAATGACCAGCTGGGTGGGGATGGGTTTCTGCTAAGCCAGCAGAGTCCCCGGAGTCCGACCTTCCTGACCTAAAGTTCCATGTTGGAGCCAGACCCTTCAGAGATCTAAAAACGGTTCAAATCAGGATCCTAAAATGACATTTACGGATTAAACCTCCATAGTCTTTAGGAGGAAAACCTGAATGTCAGCAAAACATTGATAAAAACAAACTCCCAGAGTCCAGTCCTGTACAATAACAACAGGAGTGGGCCTAGAATGGAGCCCTGTGGGACTCCACAGGCGGGAAGAACAGCTGCTGAGAAGGTTGGGTCTAGCTAAACAGACACAGTCCAGTCTGAACAGAACCAGAACCAGTTTAAAACTGAACCTCTAACACCCACCCAGAGAGGGTGGAACAGAAGAACATCCAGAATCACCAAAAGATCACTGAACTCTCAGTGCTGAGTCATCACGATGACTCGATAAAACCAGAATGAAGCTTGTCCAAGAAGGAACTCAAACAGCTGATGATCAAAGTGATGAAGACGTTTCTGACCAGGATGAAGGTTGGAGCAGATGAACCACCTCTCTCTGTTTTGCTGAAGAACAGCTGAGATCACTGGTGGAGCAGCAGGACCTACAACAGGAGGTGGTGTTGGAGACCCAGATGCAGGGAGGAACCTGCTGTTCTACATTCTGGATCAAGGATTACAACAAAGAAAGGACAAAACACCACCATGGAAGTGTCTGCGCATGTGTTCTCACATTTCAACAGGTGACATGCAGACCGCATTAACCTTAGAAGCCTCACCCCCCCATACAAGAATACAACAACTTTATCTGCATAGAAGCAAACAGGAGGAACGGCGGCCCGATCAGACCAGAATGAATTATTTAGTGGAGACAGAACAAAGACTCACAACGGCCCTCACAACCCATCAGTCAGGACTGTGCGTGTGCATCCGTGTGTGTGCACGTGTCTCAGGAAACCCTTAGTGTTCTTTCAGAATCAACATTTTCATCAAGATATTCTGCTACAAAATTCTCCCACAAATGTAGGCCGTTGATTGCAAACAAGATTTGTTCATTTGCACACACACAAAAAAACACACTTAAGACTACAAAAGTCTAATGAACAGACATTCAATCACAGGTGAGTCTGATGATTCCTTTAAGATGTGTCCAGGACACATGTGACTGTAAAAGAGCATAACTTAAAGAAAAGTCCTTCCCATTTAATGCCTGTCAGAAACGGCTCCTCATGGAAGAGAAATGTCACAAAATCTGAGAAAAGAAATCATTTCTTTACACAAAAACGTGAGGGCTCCAAGAAGATCAGCAAAATACTGCAGCAAAAGTGATCCAACATTTAAGAAAGATGGAAGTGCAACCGTCTTACAGAGACGTCCGGTCCGTCCACTGAAGTTAACATGTCGACAGGAGCATCTTCTGATGAGAAGGTTGAAGAAAATCTTCATCCAAGTTCACTGCAATTTGCTAAAGCAGAAGAAACCCAAACTGGAGAGACCGTTTCCCATGACACCACACGGCGCACACTGCATACACACTACTCTGTACTGAAGGAGAAGATGCTGCCATCACTCCGTGCACGTGGTCGTCGTGCACTTTTCCAACACGACAATGATCCAAAACACACACGGAAAGCTAGTGTTGAATTTCTGAAGAAGAACAGGGTGAAGAGGAGTGAATGTTCAAGAATGTCTCCTGATCTGAATCCAATCCAACACCTGTGGGATATTCTGAAGCAACAAGATCGCTCTCCATCCAGCATCCAGGCCCTGAAAGAGGTTTTTCTGGAAGAAGACAGATGTTGCAACATGTCTCCAACTTGTTCATTTCATGCTCAGAAGACTTAAATACTAGATTGCAGGATGTATTCATTTTTGCTTCACCCAATTTAAGGAAAACTGAAGATTTTGTGATCTAAGTGACATTATTCACCTTCACTTTATGTTTTGGAGTTAAACAAGTGTTCAATAAAACTCATCCTTGTGGAAAGTTTGGGAATTGTCCTTTTTTTCATCGTGTTACTGATGACATTAGTACTTTTTAAAGAGGGTGTACTCACTTATACTGAGCTCTGTACGTGTGCATGTGTGTGGAGGAGGACAGTGTCCTCTTTGTTTCCTCTCTCTTCATTCTCGTCAGCTGGCTCCCTGAAAGTCACATGATTCCCCCCCCCCGCGCGGGTAACAAAGACGGAGGGTTTGTTGCGTCTAAAAGAGTCTGTGTGGGGGGAGCTGTTCCTCCTCTCTCCATGGGTTTTGGTCTGTCTCCCAGGACTCTCATTCCGGGCTCACACTGCATGCGGTCCAGCTCCAGTGCGGACAACACAGTCGTTACGTAACTTGAAAAGTGCGAGAAGAACTCACACTGCATCCAGAACGGTCCGGCCTCTCCAGCGCCCCGTATCCGTATCGTTGGTTTCAAATTTTTGCCAGACGCCGGGGCAGGGCAAGTCATGTGAGCGAGTATAAAGTGTATCCGGAACATTTTTCAAAATAAAACCTATTTTCTGCGTAACACAGTCAAATATGTACTTTGAAGCCTAACATAAGAAGAAAGTGTTAATACAAGTTTCGTTCTTCCCCGCTGTATGAAGGGTCACCCAGAAAAAGAAGTGATGTGAATATACTCCAAAATCTGGTGGGATGAGGGTTTGTTTAATAGTGCTTCCTCTTTACATGGCGTGAACCTACGTGAATACAGAGGTCTGGGAGGTTGGCAGCAGGACTGCAAGCAATCCGGAGCCAGTGTGAGAGAGTGACCTGCCGTAGCTCGAACGCTCCGCAGCCGGACCGCATGCGGAGTGAGCCCGTGGTCAAGCTGCAGGGGCCGCAGTATTATTCTGACAGTAGAAAGGTGGAGGACAGTTCCCTTCCTCTTTAACCAGGCAGTTAAACTGGTGATCTTCTTTTTCAGTAATATCTTCCTGAGATCCCTCCCACAAATCCCAGAGTACATGGAGTTTCCAGTGGGAACCCCGCTGGAAAAGGAACGCAGCAGAATCTTTCCGCAAGAGAGGAGCGGTCATGGTTGGAGTTCTGCGACCACAGAGGTATGCAGAAGAACCATCTCCTCCATGACTGTTCTGCATGCAGACGCATCAGTCCAACATTCCCACACAAACATCTAAAGGGAAGAATGCTTAGAAGAAAACCTCAAGAGATCAACATCTTTATCCAACACAGAATTTTTAGGTTTAAATCCCTTTGTTTAAGGATCATCAGAAGATCTGGTCTGTGTTCTGAAGAAGAAAACCAAAAAGCATGGCAGTGAGGCGGCCAGAACCATCAGGACACCGTTTCCCATGATGCATTGTTTTGTAGTCGTCCAGGTGACTCACAGTCAGTGCAGTACCAAATTTCCAAAAGTGCTCGTCTACCCAGACACCTGCTCCCACCCCCTTCTCGCAATTTTTATGATAACTGACATGTGACTAAAAAACAAAAAACTACCCAAGATGCACCACACACCAGTCAACCTAAAAAAACACACCTGTTATCTGCTGGGCCTGTTTCAGCAAAAAGAACAGGTAACCCCACCACCACCATTACACAGGTCTGCAGCTTCTTCAACCACATAGGAGCGGCAGAAGAACATCAGAGGACTTGATTAATTATGAAGAATCTGGATTAACGAGAAATAATCTGGATTAACGAAGAAGATTCTGGATTAATAATGAAGAATCTGGATTAACGAGGAAGATTCTGGATTAATAATAAAGATCCTGGATTAACGAGGAATAATCTGGATTAATGAAGAAGATTCTGGATTAATAATGAAGAATCTGGATTAACGAGAAATAATCTGGATTAACGAAGAAGATTCTGGATTAATAATAAAGATCCTGGATTAACGAGGAATAATCTGGATTAATGAAGAAGATTCAGGATTAATAATGAAGAATCTGGATTAACGAGGAAGATTCTGGATTAATAATAAAGATCCTGGATTAACAAGGAATAATCTGGATTAATGAAGAAGATTCTGGATTAATAATGAAGAATCTGGATTACTGATGAAGACCCTCATTTAATGAGGAATATTGATGATAAAGACTGGACTAACGACGAAGAATCTGAATTAATGAGGAATAATCTAGATTAATGAAGAAGATTCTGGATTAATAATGATGAATCTGGATTAACGAGGAATAATCTGGATTAATGAAGAAGATTCTGGATTAATAATGAAGAATCTGGATTACTGATGAAGACCCTCGATTAATGAGGAATATTAACGATGAAAACTGGATTTTGTGTCCAACACAAACATTTAAATAAAGTTTTTTTCTTCAACTCTGACCTCTGAACGCCTAATGACCTATGACACATGGAGGGAAGGGGGGGTGCCCCCCTTCCCCTGAACTACTGAAGCAAACCCCAAGCGCACACGCGTTGCTTTTGAAAGAGAAGTTTCGTGCGCGTGGATTTCTGTCGTGCGCGCGCAGAGTCTCTAGCTGATGTCCATCAGCTTGTTGGCGCCGGCTCGCGCACGCGCCTCTTACCTCATGTTGGGAGTCGTCGTCTCTCCCGGGGGAGCGGGTCAGGGGGTGAGGGGGTTCTGCTGCAGTTTGACCCCAAAGTTCGCAGCGCGGGAACTGGAATAACGGGGGAGCGCGCGCTCACTCCGAGTCCCAAAAAGAAAAGAAAAAAAAAACAAAAAACAAAAACGTTGTAAGTCCGGGGGGGTCCGCTCCTACATGGTTCGAATCCGCGGAGCTCCGCCGATGACTCACAGGGAAAGTCTGGACCCGCAGCTCCTGACGCACCGACGGCGTGACGCGCAGCCGCGGCGCATGCTGCGTTCAGGCGCTCTGGAAACTCCTCCTCTGTTTCCCCGACTGCTCTGACTCCCCCTCCATCTGCATTCAGAACATTTAGAACATTTCAGGGGTTCGTGCTCAGTTTCTCCTTTCGTGGGATTTTTAAAACACAAACGACCCTCAGATCGGCATACGTCGTTTCTAGTATGCTAGATTCTAGAACGAAGGCTCCATTATGGACATGTTTATACTAGAATGTACATCTTTAAATGTCAGTTCATAACTGTTTTTCTCTTTATTTACTACATTTTACGGCTTTTAAAATGAAAGTTTCTTTCATCAAAATATATATTCTGTATTTTTATATTATAATATAAAAGTAAATAGTTTGATAGCAAAAATTAAATAAATAGTTGACAAAGGGCGGCACAGTGGTATAGTGGTCAGCCCTCTGGCCTCATAGTGAGAAGGACCTGGTTCGAATCCAAGCTGGGCTCTTTCTGAGTGGACTTCTCACCAGGTTCCTCCACCATCTGTGAACATGCTTCAGCGGTTCACTGATGGATAGATAACAGGGGAAGGTGATTCTTTGGAGCTGAAAACAGAGTCAGTGAACCTGATCTGGACCAGGTTTGGTACATCAGGGTCATGAACTTTATTTCAAAATGGATTAAATCTGTTTTCTTCCTGAAAATGTCTTTGAAAAACCTCCATAATGATAATGTTGAAAAAGTTCTTTTGAAATTGTTGAAAATGTATTAAAAAGGAAAACCCTGAAAAATGACACGTACAGAAGTATTCACAGCCTTTGCTCAATACTTGCTGACTCTTTGGCAGCTTTTACAGCCTCAAGTGGTTTTGAGTATGATGCCACAAGCTTGGCACACCTTTCTGTGGACAGTTTGGTCCGTTCTTCTTTGCAGTAGCGCTAAAGCTCCATCAGGTTGGATGGAGGCGTGAGTGCACTGCCATTTTCAGATCTCTCCATAGATGTTCAATTGGATTCGGGTCTGGTTCTGGCTGGACCACTCAAGGACATTGACAGAATTGTTCTGAAGCCACTCCTTCCAGATCTTGGCGGTGTGCTTTGGATCATTGTCCTGCTGAAAGATGAACCGTCGTCCAAGTCTGAGCTCAAGAGCGCTCTGGAGCAGATTATCATCAGGATGTCTCTGTTCATTGTTGCAGTCAGCTTTCCCTCTATCCTGACCAGTTGTCCAGTTCCTGCTGCCCAAAAACATCCCCACAGCATGATGCTGCCACCACCATGCTTCACTGTAGGGATGGTATTGGCCTGGTGATAAGCTGCGCCTGGTTTTCTCCAAGCATAACTCCTGCCGTTCACTCCAAAGAGTTGTTTTGTGGTTTGGTCAGACCACAGAATTTGGTTTCTCATGGTCTGAGAGTCATTCAGGTGCCTTTTGACAAACTCCAGACGGGCTTCCATGTGCTTTTTAATAATAAGGGTTTCCGTCTGGCCACTCTACCATACAGGTCTGATTGGTGTAGTGTTGTAGAGATGGTTGTTCTTTTGGAACGTTCTTACCTCAGAGGAACGCTCTGACAGGGTGACCATTGGTCACCTCCCTGACCAGGGCCCTTCTCCACCGATAGCTCAGCTTAGATGGCCAGACAGATCTAGAGTCCTGGTGGTTCCAAACTTCTTCCACTTACGGGTGCTGGAGGCCACTGTGCTCATTGGAACCTTCAAGGAAGCAGAAATGTTTCTGGACCCTTCCCCAGCCTTGTGCCTGAAGACAATCCTGGCCTGACACGCACTGTCAACCCTGGTACCTCATGTAGGGAGATCTTTCCAAATCATGTCCAATCCACTGGATTTACCACAGGTTGGCTTCAGTCAAGCAGCCGGAACATCTCAGGGCTCATCAGTGGAAACAGAAGAAACTTCAGCTCAATTTGGAGCATCACAGCAAGGCTGTGAATACTTCTGTGGATATCATCTTTCAGGTTTTTCATTTTTAATACATTTCAAAAACATTTCAAAATAACCTTTTCCAACACTGTCATTGTAGAGTGTTTAAAACAAATCAGGAAGAAAACTGATTTAATCCATTTTGAAATAAGGCTGTGAGATAATAAAATGTGGCAGAAGTGAGGCGCTGTGAATACTTTACAGGTACTAATTTGGTACTGTAGGTACGAGTTTGTTCATGTAAATGGACATTACTCTCATTGCGGTCAAGTTAGCTACGGAGTCCCACAGGGCTCAGTTCTAGGACCCATCCTGGTTGTGCTTTACATGCTGCCCTTAGGAAACATAATCAGGAAACACAGTATTAATTTTCTCTGTTATGCGGATGATACACAGTTGCATTTCTCTATTAAATCTGACCAGAATGACCGCTTAGATAAACTTAATGCCTGCATTAGAGACATCAAGACTTGGATAGCAGTCAATTACCTCCTCCTAAACCCAGAAAACACTGAGGCTATTATACTAGGTCCAAAATACCTCAAAGATACCCTACCTGTTCAGATGGTATCCCTGGATGGTGTACATTTAGCCTCCAATCCCACAGTTAGAAACCTGTGGGTTTTAATTGACCAGTATTTATAATTTAAGGCTCACATATCACAGGCTTGTAAAACTGCATTTTTTTCACCTACACAATATTTCTAGGATCCGAAACATATTATCTAGAAGTGATGTTGAAAATCTCATCCATGCATTTGTTACGTCTAGGCTGGATTACTGTAACTCTTTGCTAGCAGCGTGTCCTAAAAGTTCTTTAAAAAGTCTTCAGCTTGTTCAAAATGCAGCAGCTAGATTGTTAGCAGGAACCAGCAGAAGAGAACACCTGTTCTCCTAGTACCTTACCAACCAAACAGAACACTTTCTGCTGATCTGACCACCTTCACTGTCCCTCTGAGAAGGAGACCACCAGCCCACCATTGTTCTTCAGGTGAAGCAGATGGTCGCTCTGATCCAAGGATGAAGGCGAAATGTAGACAGGATATTGTGTACAAGACCACCAAAGCAGGCGGGCAGGTATCTGTGGTCACATGAATGCAGGAATACATGCAAATGGGGACTTAAGATCTTCCTATGATTCTAAAGCAGAGCGCATGTCTGCAGCTGACAGGGAGACAGTCTCATCTTGTGCTGCACGTTTCCTGGTCCATTTGGTGGGACCCCAAAGTCAGCCATCATACGGTGGTAAATGTCCTGGAACTGCCCTACAGTGGTGTTGATATTCCAGGAAAAAAAACAGACAGAATAAGTAAAGCGCATGCGTCAGCTGCAGCTCCAGTCTTGTGAGTGGCACTGAGGAGGCACGAGCTGCTCCTGCCTCACCCGCCGCTATCTCCGTTTTATAACAGGAAACTCATGCATTTGCTGAAGAAACGTTGAAAACCCACACAGAAAAAAGTAATCATAGAATAATCTTGTCTATTTTTTATTTATCTAAGAAAGTATATTTATGAAGACATTTTTTGCTGGTGAGGCACAGACTCACCTGCCTCTCCTCACTGCATAACTGCGTTACCTTTAGGTGGTTGTGGATGTAGCCTAGCTAAAGTAGACCCATCCAATATGGTGGCGCTGCAGGTTCGCTCCGAAGCCCGGTGTGAGGCGTACATTATTATTGTACGTATTTACAGCCCTGTACAGTTTCTTGAACTTATACTTCCGGGTTTCGATTTTTTACGTTTTTCAAAGTAAAAGTCTAAAGTGGTTTGAATGTTTTAAACCAGGGCTTTTGGAGCCACACCACCACCACCACCACCAAACAGCACGATAAATGTCCGAGGACCCTCATCTCCAGTTACTTTTAAATACATAATACCATCTTTTAAAAAGTGTTTTTCTACATTTCTTATTTTGTTTTGAAAAGACAAAGCGGAAGTTTCCACCTTCCCTATCCTGATTGGTCGCGGTCGCTCTCGTGCTGATGTGGTGTTCCGCAGTAAACCAGTCATTTTCAGATCGAATCAAATACAGTTTTTATTAAACATGCCGGTCTTCCAGACGTGGGACGAATTCGCTCGCGCGGCAGAGAAACTGTATTTAACGGATCCTATGAAGGTGAGCCCGCTCCACGTCAGAAACACGCACGTTAGCATGCTAATGCTGCTAGCATGGAGAGTCTAAAGCTGAGTGTCTGCAGGTTCGAGTGGTCCTCAAGTACCGACACTGTGACGGAAACCTCTGCATCAAAGTCACTGACAACGCCGTGGTAGGTTTTCATAGAGGGGAGGCTCGCGGTTCTTCTTCTTCTTCTTCTTCTTCTACTTCTAAACGCCATGTGTTTAGTTTGTTTAAACAAATGTAAAGTAATGTAAATTCAGGTAAGCGTATGTCCACGTGACCATATGTCCACGTGACCAAAGAAACACGCTTCGAAAACTGCTGTAATCATAAAAGTGGCACGTGCGACTGCTGGTTCAAATCCCTGAACAAATAACGGCACACCCGTCTGTACATCCACCCCGTCGGCCTTTAAACTGCAGGTAAACCCGAGAATGTTTGGTTTCTGCTCCAACAAGCGAGGATGGAGCTGTAATTATTCAACCAAAAGCAGAAGTGTTGGTGAAAATCCATCATCATATGGGCTGGCTCATCTTCATCAATATTTAGGAAACAGATGTTGGGTCATTTTAGACCAATCCATAATGAATAATTATTCCTGAATTTAAAGTGTTTAAGACAAAATAAAAGTTCCTAAAGCACAAAGGCTTGTTTGTAACTAAACCGTTCTTCTGGAGCTCCAGAACCTCCTCTCAGCACAGCAGCCAGGTCCAGTTAAGAGTCCATCTGGGTCCAAAGGCCAGCTCTGTTATGGTTCTGGTGCCAGGCACTCCTGCCTGAAAGGAACCAAGATTCCAAAATGGTGGTTCTGTGATTTGGCGCCCTGACAGATGTGACTCTAAGCTCTGCCTTCTACAGTGCCTCCAGAAATCATTTCTGGGTGCTTGTGCTACAAAGGGTTAGGGGTGGAGCCAGAGACGTCCTGTCTGAAGACCTTCAGTCAGTTTGAGGCCCTCCCCTTGTGAGAAAGCACATGCTCTGATGCTGTTGTCATGACAACGGTTTGTCTCAGTGCCGACAGCTTCCATCAAAGTTTCTGCTCAGACTTCAACTGTATATCTGAGGTTTTCAGGTCTCCAGAGTTTTGTTTTTCTCTTTCCTGTTAAACACGCCAGCGTTGGCGGCGTTCTCCCTCATCACATGTTCTCTCCGCCTCCAGTGTTTACAGTACAAGACGGACCAGGCCCAGGATGTCAAGAAGATCGAGAAGCTGCACGGAAAGCTGATGAGACTCATGGTTTCCAAGGAGACGCACAGTAGCGCCATGGAGACTGACTGAGAGTTGTGGATGCTCTGTGGGGGGTCTGCGCAGACGGCCTGCGCTGATGGAGTGTTAGGAGGGCGCCTTATTTATACTTTTTTTTTTTTAATTCAAGCTTAAATTTTTTTCTGATTATCGGTGGGTCTGTCTGAAACGGCGGCGTTTAGTTTCTTAATAGAGTTCTGCCGCTAATGTGGAACCCCCACCCCCTCAAATAAAATAAAACCTCTGAGGCCTTTTCTGAGGAACATTTCTGTATTAAAGTTTGGTTTACATTTGCTGTTCTGTCTCCTGTCTCTGTCCAAACAGCTTTGTTGAATCTCTGAATTTCTGAAACTCTCAGCTGCAAACAGAACCGGGCCTCACCTCCAGAACTCTGGACTGCAGCTGTTTCCTCTCAAATGAGGTTCTGAGACCTTGGACAGTCACGTGACAGCACATGAATCCACCAAGTTTATTTATGACTTAATATTCCACATTCCCGTCTAGAGATGCTTTTCGCGGACTTTTCTCGGACCCCCCCCCCCCCCCCCCCCTTTTTTTTTTTTCCCCGCAAAGAAAAGTTTGGGCGGAGCGTGCACGTGTGTGCGCGTGGGGTGGGGGTAGTTTCAGTGCAGGACCGCAGCACCCGCGGTCCTTGCTGGTCTGGACATCCTTGCAGAACCTGCTCTGGTCCAGGTAAGACGTCCCGAGCTTTTTTAGTGGAGGGGATCAGGGTGCTGCGTTCAAGGACCTCCAGGCTCCGTTAGACTGTCTTATTGATAGAAATCTGATAACGTGTTGCAGTAAATCAGTTACAAATATAGATGTGTCGCTTAAAGAATCTCACGCGATCAGATGACTGAGAGTGTTTACAAACTTGACATTTATCAAGTTAATTTGTTGAACTTGAATGAACTAATAGTTTAATATTCCAAAAATGCGGGGCAGACGGATTGATAAGAAAGTATTTCTGATCACAACTTAACTTTTTCAGTCCGATTCGGAACAGGTGAGTTTTTATCAAAGGTGTTTGACAATCATGACATGGTTTGGTTTTAAGCAGCAGATCTGCAGCTTTATTAGGATTTCTGTGGTGAAATAGAAAACAGCTGACACAGCTTTTATTTATAATCTGATCAGGAATGTTAAATTAGGATGGGGGGGGCATTATAAATCCTTTCTGCTCTTTTTCATTCATTATGTTTAAACTGAATGTTTAACTGCAATAATCATTTAAAATGAATGACATAAACATTTAAAAAAAATATGTTTTCTAAATGCAACTGGAGACTCCAACGGTTCCTGAAGTGCACACAGTTCGCTGCACTGCGTCTGCTCAGATTGTTTCTGCTCAGGCTCCGGGGGGGATGGGGGGTGGCTGCATGCCTGTCCTCCGATCCTGCCAGCTGGCCTCAAACGCACCACTCTTGCGTTTGGGTTCAAACTCCTGAATTGTGGTCATAATCGGACTAAAGAGTTTATCGAGCTTAACGCGATCAGATCAGACGCACGTTGGAGCCGAACCTCTGCAGAACCGATGCTGAGTCACCGTCTACGTCATCTGTCAACGTGACTCATCAGAAATGCTGAAGTGAAAGGTCTCGAGATCGAAGTGAACAGCAACATCTTTTTAGTGGATTTGAACATAACAGTAATGATTAATGACAACATTTTATCATGAGGCTTCGAGCTTTACGGGGGGCGGGGCCTACATCATCTCCACATTCCAGCAGGGAGGAGCGCCCTCTGCTGCTCAGCAGCAGGAATCCATGTTTCCAGACAGAAGGATTCTAGTCAAATCTGAAAGTTATCATGAGGAAACATGACAGGAAGGAAGTGATGAACACTTTTACAAGGAGGAGGTGATTCTACTCATCATGAGAGAGCTTTTTAAAATAAAAGCTCCTCAGAACGTGAAGATTTCATCAGGGTTCCCTGGGTAAAACGGAGATGAGAATTGGACCTTTATTTCCGCTTTAAACGACCAAACTTCTGACCTCCAAGTGTCTCCAGGTCAGAAGAACACTGGTTCCATGACTGGTTCTCTGATCTTGTCCTTTCTCCTCCACACAGACAGTCATGCTTGCAGAGGTGCTGGTTGCCGTGGTGACAGCTGGACTGATTCTCTTCCTGGTTCAGAAGAGCAGGAACCACGTTCTGAAAGCAGAAAATGGCTGGTGGGGGCCTGGAGCACCCCCTGATGGAGAGGAGGATGAATCTTTACGTCCTTTTGAAGTCAGGACGAGTGATGAAGAGCTGGAGGTCAGAGCTGCTGGGCTTCATGAGGACATGATGACGATCAGAAAGCTTCAGTGTGGATGGAAAACCGCTCAACTTCTTCCTCTCTTTCTGGTCTTCAGGACCTCTACAGCAGGATGGACCGGACTCGTCCGGTTCCTTCTTTAGAGGAATGTCGGTTTCACTACGGCTTCAACTCCCATCACCTGCGGGACGTGGTCTCCTACTGGAGAAAGGACTTTGACTGGAGGAGACAAGTCCACAGACTCAACCAGTACCCTCACTTCAGAACCAGGATTGAAGGTGAGGCCGGAGGAGGTTCTGACACCTCAACTGAGCTCTCACCGATGGCTCCTGCTTTCAGGCATCGATGTGCATTATGTGCACGTGAAGCCCAGCAGTGTGGCAGAAGGAGCCATGGTGGTCCCTATAATCCTGGTTCATGGCTGGCCCGGGTCCTTCTTTGAGTTCTATGGCCTGATCCCGCTGCTGACAGAACCGGAGAACCCGGAGGATCCGGTCTTCCAGGTGGTCTGTCCATCCATTCCGGGCTACGGCTTCTCTGAGGCGCCGCACAAGAAAGGCGAGTCTGCAGAACGTTACTGAATGAATGCTTGAGTTATGGTAGTAACTCCAGCGAACACCCGTCTGCTTCCATCTGCATCTGGGTCTGTGCGTGCACGTCTGTCCATCTGCAGGGTTCGATTCCGTTTGTGCTGCGAACATCTTCCATAAGCTGATGAAGCGTCTGGGCTTCCAGCAGTTCTTTGCTCATGGGGGGATTGGGGCTGGCAGATCACCACCATCATGGCTCAGCTGGACCCCGGGTAAGACCATTGGTCATGGTAGTGGGAGGGGCGCCTCATGAACACGTGACCTTTCCTCCATCGTTTTTTCCTGACCACATCCGTGTTGCTTTGATCACAAGTATTCAATCATCTTTTTAACACATGTTTGCACATAAATGAAACACAAACTCTGGGCGTCTGCCATGAAGGTGTCTTGATGGGGAGGGTGGGGTTACCTGTCTTAAATATGAGGGGGGGGTTTACAGAGGCCAAAAAGAAAAAGTTCTAAAGACGAATTAATAAAATAAACATTTTCTTTTGCCCCCCAGGAGTGTCAGGGGCCTTCATTTGAGCTTCGCCCCCCCGTCTAAACCGGGGATGCTCGTGGCTTTGTCCCTGATGCTTGGCCGTCTCTTCCCAAAGCTGTTCGGCTTCACGCGCACCGACCTGCGGCTGCTGTATCCGTGCACGGAGAAGCTGCTGGAGTCTATGCAGGAATCCGGATACCTGCACATCCAGGCCACCAAACCGGACACTGCCGGTAAGAACCGGACACAGCCGATAAAACCCAGACACTACTGGTAAGGACCGGAGCAGGACAGGGCGGGATCAGTCCTGACCTTTGACCCAGCATTCTTAGTTATTGTGGTCTGACCCTCAGACCTCCAGATAAAGTTCGGTTCTCCTTCCTCTCATCGGAACATCGTGATTATCATTATCAAGGGTTCAGGCTGTGGCTGTGCGTCCCCTGCAGGTCGAGCGCTGAACGACTCTCCCGTGGGTCTGGCCGCCTACATCCTGGAAAAGTTCTCCACGTGGACGAACCAGGACTTCAGAAACCTGGAGGATGGAGGGCTGACCAGGTAAACGACCCCCCCCTTATGAAAACGTCCTTTGGAACATACAGTTTTGACGTGCTGGGAATGAATGATGCTGCAGGAAGTTCTCCCTGGATGACCTGCTGACCAACGTGATGATCTACTGGACATCTGGATGCATCACCTCCTCCATGAGGTTCTACAAGGAAAACTTTGGCAAAGGTCTGGACCAGCCCCATTCCAGGTGAGTGACAGCGGTGCAGACCTAACCTGGAGCTGGTTCAGGATCAGATCCAGGATTTAAGGGACCAAAGGGACCAGAGTCAGAGACCGAGTGAAGCTGAGAAAGACGTGATAGAAGATGGCTGACATGATGCTGTTGTCTCTGATGTTTCATTACCCAGTCCCTTCAAAATAAAAGTCCTGAGTTATGTCCAAAAACGTTTCCAAAGTCAATCACGGAGAAGAAGCTCATTTGAAGTAGAATGTCTTCCAGCATTTAGTCCAGATCCATCGTTTAATACAGTTTAGTGCAGAATGTGCCGCGGTTCTTGTGTGTGTGTGTGTGTGTGTGTGTGTGTGTGTGGGGGGGGGGGGTCCAGACTCACTTCGCTTTCAAACAGGTGAATGTTCAGATGTTTCTGCTTCAGCTTCCTGTTTGTCCCAATAGGATCCCAGTGAGCGTTCCCACTGGTTTTGCCTGCTTCCCCAACGACGTGATGCACTCCCCGAAGCTGTGGGTGAAACAGAAGTACAGGAACCTGATCCGCTATACCCCCATGCCGCGCGGGGGGCACTTTGCTGCTATGGAGGAGCCCCAGCTGATGGCAGAGGACATCCAGGAGTTCACCAAGACCGTCGAGAGAATGATCAATCAGTAGGGGTGGAGGGGTGTAGAATGGAGGTGGGGTTAATTAGTCCTTTTAATCATGAATTTTTCCTTAAGACCCCCCCCCCCCAAAAAAAAAAAAAAAAAACAAAAAAAATAAACCTACAGTCTTTGTGGGGGGAGCAGCTTTCACTTGTATGGGGGGGGGTCACAGTGAGGCGTCAGTCAGTTTGTGTTGATGGTTCTGAGCAGCTGCTGGTGGGGGTGGGGTGGGGGTCTATTAGGACATAGAAACATGATGTTAGCATTCCTCCCAGTGATAAGGGGACATCTGTGATTACAGCGGCTGCAGGAACGCTGCAGGAACACTGCAGGAACGCTGAAGGAACACTGCAGGAACACGGCGAGAGCGCTGTGGAAATGCTGCTGGAACACTGCAAGAAAGCTGTTGGAACGTTGGGTTGTTTTGGCTTCTATTTGATCTTTATTCTGATGTTTCCATGATTTCTGTCAGAAGAACCCTGACTTAGAACCCTGCTGGTGACCCGTCAGTTCTTCTCAGCTGATCATTGGTCTGCAGCGCTGTGAAGAATCTGGATTTTAGTTCAGAAATAATCCAAACATCTTTGATGAACTTCAACTCAAACATGTATTTGCTTCTAGAATCCAATGAAACTGATGATCCGTGTTGCAGTTTGGACCAAATAAACTTGTGGTTTAATTTGTCATTTTTTAAAACATGACTTCAAAGTAGAACTGAAGTGAATTCAGACTCTGAAAGAAGACGGGATTTTTCCACAGATCAGCAGATCAAGCAGCTTCTTCTCCAGATAAATAGAATCTTTCAGAGTTCTGGAAGGAAACGTTTGTTTCTGGATCAGAACCATAGAACATCTTATAAAAACACTTCTGTAAAATGGAGTCGTGAAATGAAATAAAAACATTCCTTTCTCATGAAATGTACAATGTCGCGGTGCCCTGCGCCTTCCATTTCCCTGTCCAGCTGTTTGCAGAGCCCTGAGTTTCCCAAGGCCCCCCAGTGCCCTGGATCAAGACCCCCTCCCTGAGATGCACTCCTCCAGGCCTGACTGCCTGACTGCCTGCTCTTCTTGGCAAACAAACAGTCAGGGGAGGATGGGGATGACCGGGCGGCTGAGATAAAGACCACATGAAGTTCCCCACATTACCTCACCCAATTAGGAAACAAGCAGAGAGATGCTGGGGGGTGTGGCCACCGATGGGGCAGCGGGTCCTCTGAACTTCTTGCTGCTCGGTTCCGGCAGAAGAACATCCGTAAAGACGAACGGGTCGGCCATCTGCAGCCGCATGAGATCAGCTTTAGGTCTTCTCCTTTCTGAAAAGCTGCACCATCACCAGCGGATGTTCTAAGCTGAAGTTCAGACCTCCATAAAGCAGAACAAAAGCAGGTTCCTAAGGATCTGAAGGCTTCAGCAGCACCAGCGTCTATGAATCCTCAGCCGAGCCTGGTGTCAGTGAGGGTGGACCAGCAGCTGGAGTCCAGCTCAACAGCAAAGCAGCAGATGAACCCCCCTCTGGAGCCTACGGTCCGACACCTCCACACCGATACAGGCAAAGCGCCCGCAGCAACGGGAAATGGGTAAGTTCAGACTGGAGCTGCGGCAGCTGTTTGAAACCAGGCATGAGAAGTTCAGGACCATCTGGTCCTGCCGACGACTCCAGGTGTGTCTTCAGGACCATCTGGTCCTGCCGACGACTCCAGGTGTGTCTTCAGGACCACCTGGTCCTGCAGACGACTCCAGGTGTGTCTTCAGGACCACCTGGTCCTGCAGACGACTCCAGGTGTGTCTTCAGGACCGCCTGGTCCTGCAGACGACACCAGGTGTGTCTCCTGGTGTTTACGGGTCTCCTCTGAGCAGATGGAGTCTGTGTGTGGGCCTGGACTGGCCGCGGGGCTCCGGGTCCAGCACTCCCCAGAGAACGCAGCTCGAGAGCGGAGCCGAGTACGAAACCTGCGGCAGGCCTTCCATAGCCTGCAGGTACATGCACGTACATGCACTTGCACGTGCACAGCTTTATGCCCACAGTTCTCCCTGATGCTTCATGCCTCCCACTCCCCCACGTTCTCCAGGCCGCTCTACCTTCAGTCCCACCCGACACCAAGCTGTCTAAACTGGATGTTCTGGTGCTGGCAACAAACTACATAGCTTACCTGACAGAGACTCTGGACCAGGGAGGGACACCTGTGGAGCACGCTCCGCCCCCCAGGCCTGGAGGATACCTGCATCCTGTTAAGGTGAGGACTTGACCTCCCTTCAGGTAGGAGAGCGGCCCCTCCTCAGGAGACCAAAGTTAACATTGTAGCCGGTTGAACCCTGTTAATGCAAACGCTGTTCACGTAAATATTGTTAATGTGAATGTTAGTGAAATGAAAGCGTGTCAACACAAATGTCATTGACGTCAACATTAACTTTAACGGCATTAACAAAAACGTCAATGACATGGTCACTGTCAACGTGACGCTGTTTACATGAACATTGTTAATGTGAACGTTGTTGATGTAAACAACATTACATGAACATGAATTGAACATCGTTAACGCAAGCGTTGTTGGTGTGAACACTGTTGACATGAATGGGATTAACATGACCACTAATAACGTGAACGTTGGAAACATGAAAGTATGGCAACGTGAACATCGCTGACTTGAACGTTATAAACGTGAACATTGTTAACTTGATGCTTCCTTGCTGTAAAGCTATGTCCACACATGCGCAGGTTTGATCCTGGCTTCATAGCTGTTATCCTCTAATGGGAGGGATGATCATCACACAAAGATGGAGATACGGCTGCTGACATTGTGCGTTCATGCTGGACTGTTCTTCTGCTGCAGATCAGCAAAGAGAAACTCCAGAGAATGAAAGAGAACTGAAATATCATTAAGTTCTGTTGAGTGACATTGGATGCTGGAAACATCAGCTGTTCTGATTAGTCCAAAGTGCTGGTAGTTAAAGTAACCTCATGGTGGCGCTCCCATGTCCAGATAAAAGCAGAGGATTGGGGCAGGAAGAACATTTGTTGTCATGGTTTGGCTTGTTGCTCCGCCCCCTGAAAGCAGCAGCTAAAGGAAAAACAAGCAAACAAAAGTTTCTTTTTTCAAAGTCGAACAATGATTCACTTTTGAAACTGACATTTCTTTTTGAAGCCACAGCAGTAAGTCATGTCATCTTTGTCTGCAGAAGTGGCCCATGCGTTCCCTTCTCTACTGTGGCTCCATTGGAGAGCTGCTGTCAGCCAATCAGAGGCCCAGGAGTGGGCAGGATGGGACACGCCCCCTGCCCGTGTTAACGGATGCAGGGAAACCATGAAGCAAGACGCTCAACTTTACGCCAACTTTTGTCTGACAGCAGAACACAACGCTCAGGCAACATTTAGGATGTTGTGGTTCTGACCCGCAGCAGAACCGAGCCAGCTGCTGAGGGCATCCGCATGAAACCTTGATCTGCTGCAACCACTGAGTTTTCTATGTGATAAATCCAACGCTTGCTCAGAGGCTCCGTCCGCAGGCCCCCCAGCTGCAGAACCCCCCCTCAACAGCTGCAGACGTGCAGACAGTCACAGATTTATGCGCCCGGCTGATAACAGTTTGGTGAGACTGTCTGAGAAGCAGCGTCTGCTCGGTTTGACTAATGACGCCACAAATCACGGTGAGCAGGAACGGCGTGTAACCCATTATCAGGATTTACGGGGGTGGTGGGGTGGGATGGGGGGTGGTGGGGGCACCTGATCGCCTCACAGCAACACATAAATTCCATGTTTGTTTGTGGGAGTTTGGATGTGTGTGTGTGTGTGCACTTGCTTTCCTGTCTCACGGGGACATGCTTTTATGCTAAATATTCAGTCAACAATGAAAAAAAGAAATGATGCTTAAAAATATTTTGATGCTTTAAATCCTTTATGGTTTCTAATAAAGCTTCAGAAACTGATACACTAAAGCTCTCTGTGAAACGTCTGTCCATCCTCCACGACTTCATTTGAAGAATCCAACACGTTTCTCTCTGTTTCACACTAAATCCATGAAAACAAAACCTGTCTTTGATTAAATCTGAACAAATGTAGTCAGAAAGCGTCAAAACGTAAAACAGAAGAGAGAACTAATCTCCCTGATCGACTCATTGAACTCTGACCTTTCTGAAAAGGAATCCTGGACGCACATCCTTTAAACTGACCACGCCCCCTCTGAGATGGACTGGAGAACCGTCCAGTCTGAGGCCCGCCTTCATCCGACAGCAGCTGGGTTAGTGACCCTAAAAGGATCCATCGGGGATCCTTTAATAGAATCCTAGAAGGATCCATCAGGACCGTCAGAGAGAGCTATGTTTCAGAACTTGATTTTCCTACAAAGCTGGAACATTATTTCCCAGAGTTCCGTTAGGAATGAATGAACTTCTTCAAGAAGGTCTCTGACATCTGTCTGCCTACCTTCTTTGTCTGAGCAGGAGAACATGGAGAACCCTGATGGCAGCAGAATGTCCAGAGTTCACGAGGGAGCGAGGATGACCTGCAGGAATGTGACCAGGTTGGCGGTGGTGGTGGGGTGGGGTGGGGGTTCTGGAGAACCACTGAGCCAGCACCCCCCCATCCTGTTCTTAGTTTGTTACTGGACCAGAATCGGCAGGAGTGCCGCCTCACCTCCTCCTGTTCCAGAGGAGTCATGTTTGTGGAGAGCCTCCAAGTGAAATCCTCTCCCCAGCAGGAGCCTGCTCAGCGTTCAAGGCTGCTGCTATAAATCTGTCCTGGGGGGTCGGGGAGAAAAACCTGAGCGGGACTCAGAGTGTGAGAAGTTCTAATAGAAATGTGGACCACAGACATGACCCAGTTAGTTTTGGGCTCAGTGGAAGAGTGTCCACCCAGAGATTGGGAGGTTGGGAGGTTGTGGGTTCAAATCCACACTCCGGTCTTACCTGGGGTCACAACAAACATTAAAAAAGTAAACAGACGTTTACTGATGTCGATGTGTCAACCATCTATCCATCCACCACTGACAAAGCGATCCAACCCCTAATTCAAGGGGGGGGGTTGTTTTAAATACAAAGAGCTTGCATGTGCGGAGGTTCAATTCCAGGTCAACATTGTCGCCCCACCCCCACCTGTACTGTAAGGGGGTCACTTGTCTGATCTGATGAAGGACATGAATCCACTCAATGATCTTCAGAGGTTTTATTGAAAAAGATTTTTCCATCACACTAACATCCAGAAACATCAGCCTCGTCTCGTTCTGTCTCCTGACTCCCGTTTACCCACAACCCCCCCGTCCAATCACAGCAGCCGCTCGTCTCTGGGCTCAGAGGAACCAGCATGAAGGCACGTGGAAGCAGAGAAGCTCCTGAGCTTCAGTGCTTCAGCTGCTGGGATGAAGAACAGACAGAATTCTTGTGGATCATAAATAAATATTGTTCCAAACAATATTTATTGTTGGAAGAAATTACTAAGCGCTACAGAAAGGAAAAGGCCACAATCGTCCACGGCTACAGTGAACGCCAAAGTCCGTCACAGTTTCAGGCGGTCCAGCAGGGGGCAGAACTGTGCTTTGGTACACCCCCTCCTCTGAGTTCATTGAAGGCATCTTCCATCTGTCTGCTGTGGCTCCACAGGAACACTTCAAGTAATTTCAGGTTTGAGAGGAGCCGTCACGGCTCCTGCATATAGAAGAGCAGCTCTCATTAGAATGTAAAAAAAGATACAAAAATGAAACGGATGACTTTGGTAAAAGTGAGGATTCTTCTATATGCTCTGGACGGGCTGCAGCTGGAACCCTGACGTGATGGAGTCATGATGAAGAGATGAAAACACTCTGGAACGATGGATGAAGATCAGAGAAACATGCTGGAGGAATGAAAGGACAGGTCAAGAATTCTGACTCCAATGATCCAGATGAGCATCATCCCATCCTTACGTCATGAAGACACGAAGAACGACACAAACGACCACAGCATGGTTAACTGCAACTATGAAGGCCTTCAGGTCTGTGCTCTTCACCATCCATCTGAAGCTCCACCTCCCCTCCTCACAGGCTACTGAGGATTACCTGAATTAACTTCATCTAATCTAATCTGACCTAACTGGTCCTCTGACTCGCTTTAGTTTCATCCTCACAACAGAATCAAACATCTCCATCCATCAACTACCTGATTGGTGTGTGTGGCTCAAATTAGTGCATGAGAGCTCTTTTTTCAGCTTTTTTGTGCCTGAGCGTGCAGGAAAGCGTGCTCTCAGGATCAAACATGGCAGTAGGCGTGGTCACAGCGCCGTCTCTACGACGGTGTGCGCGCTCAGCTGGCAGGAAGGCTCCTTGGACCTGTCAACCGTCGCCTCCACTTGTGCTCCACTGTCGCCTGTCTTCACGTGCGCGCCGGCGCTTCCTGCCTCCACGTGCACTGGGCCGGCGCCCAGCTCTTTGTCCTCCAGGATCATGTCCTGCCCGTCTCTTTGGGCCCTCTGGTACGGCTGCGTGCTGCCCTCTGGAGGCTGCTCGGAGCAAAGACACAGTTGAAGAGCATCTGTGAGGAGGAGCGTCTGTGAGGGGGAATCCAGCTCACCTTCTGACCCAGGGGGTCATGCAGCACAGCTTCTTCCTGTAGCGCTCCGGCAGGAAGAAGAGCAGGGTTCCCAGGACCGGGAAGACGGTTCCCGGGGTCAGCTCCTTCTCCTTCATCGGTCCTGATGAAGACCAGAGCAGAGGCTGAGAGGAATGCTGCTCTCTCATTGGTCCATAAAGTTCTGCTTTGGTTTGAGTCCAATTTTGAATGAAACTCAAAAACTATTAGGAAGAGGAGGATGTTCCTGCTCTCTCAGGGGGTGGAGCCTCTGAGCTCACCTGTCAGCAGACTGACGACCAACCCAACCACCACCACCGTGGCGGAGTTGTGGGCGCTGTACCACATGTAGGACAGCGAGTAGAGGGCGTTCACGCCGCTGGGCCTGGGAGGAGAGAACAGAAACAGTTCACTCTCTTCATCCACCTCCTCTCTGGGGGGACAGCTGTTCTTCCGGGGTTACCTGGTGTTGCTGCTGTTGATGAGGGTCGCTGCAGTACCACCCACATCCAACAGGGGCAGAGAAGTGGCATTGGGGTCGGGGCAGGGGGGCAGATGACATGCGCATCACAAAGCTGCCAATCCCGATCCAGAATGCCATGGCCAGGCCCGCCACTAACCCGACCACGGCCCCCTGAAACCAGGGAGGGGACACATGAGGATCCACAGCAGAGCTTCAGCTGCCCTACAGGGGCTACAGCGAAGTAATCTGAGTAAACAAGTACTCAGAGTATTTACCACGGAATTTGCCCAGGGGAAAAACATCCCCAGACAGAAGAGTCCCAGCAGAGGCCCCCCCACCATACCGAAGATGCTGAAGGCTGCCTGCAGACACAGAGAGGTCAGAGGAGCGTGCACACGCTTGTCGCTGAGGGAAGGGGGCGCTCACCTGCAGCACAGAGCCCATCCTGGAGGCGATGTAAGCCATGACTAAACACACCAGACCGTAAACCAGAGCTGAGGAGGACACCATCAAAGCACGGGGGTTCAAGTCTGACACGACAGAGTAACGCTCTACCACAGCATGGGGGCAGTTGCCTTACCCAGGCCTTTGGAAAGCAGGGTGGCCCTGGTTTCAGTCATGGTGGGAAAGTGAGGTTTGATGAGATCCTCCATAGTTACTGTTGCTAAAGAGTTGAAGGCTGACGAGATGGTGCTGGGGGTGGACGGGGGGAGAGGATCGGTTAAAAGCCCTTAAAGTCAATGAAGATAAGTAACCAATCAGGAAGAAGCATCAATAATTGCTGCATTGAATGGGGCGTTTCCGTGGCAACATGAGCTGTTCAAACCTGAGCCTGACAGTAGTCACGAACATGACAGAATACCATGAGTCAACCTAAAGGTGTTCAGGTGTAGCTTCAATGCGTCTGTATTCATCAACAAACAGGAGAAATACTTTTTAAGGTTTAAATATGATTTTTTCAGAAAGTCTGCTTGTTTCACAGCAGTCTGTGTCAGGGCCAACTCCATCAAAAGAAGCTGCATAAATGAGAGTGACCTCTGACCTGAGTGCTCCGCTGAACAGACAGGCCACGAAGAGGCCGGGGAGGCCGGGCAGTTCCCTGAACACATCCATGACAAAGTACAGCACCATCTGCACACACAGAGTCAACGTGAGCGTGCACGAGCATGCGTGAGCGTGCACAGGTCTTTGACAGAGCGTCCTGGGCTCACCTGGTCGTTGGTTTGAACGTAGCCCTTGTCCAGAGGACTGTCCTCGCCATACTTAGCGAACATGACCAACCCCATCAGGCAGCCCAAACACAGCACAATCTGCTGGCAGGGAACACCACGTAGCAGGACCTGGGGGGGGGGCGCACTCTGAGGGCTGTTCTTATGGATGACAGTGGGATGTTCGGGGACACGGATGCTCACATGATGGCCTCCTTCTCAGAGCGCGAGCTCAGGTACCTCTGCACCTGCGCCTGGTTGACCCCGTACAGAGCAAGCATGAGGAAGACTCCGCCTACCCCCAGCGTCCAGAAGGTGTGGCGCTGCAGAGGATCTGGGTTCAAGCTGCAGACACGCAAACCCATCAGAATCACCTGGTAACCTGCCCCCCCCAGGGATGCTTGGCACTCACTCCAGCCCAGAGATGCGGCTGCCGTTCACTGCCTTCCTCCACACCTCTGCAATGCCCCAGCCTGACTGGTCCCCACCACGATGACCGCCACCTGGCCCGCAAACATCACCACCGTCTGGAAGACGTCCGTCCAGATCACGGCCTTCAGCCCCCCCTGAATGATGACATCAGCGAGGTCACTTCAAAGCCTCTAATGGAGCTGCAATCAGGGCCGCTTCTTACCAGAGCTGTGTAGAGCGTGCACACCAGCCCCATGGCCAATACTGCCCCCCAGAGGTCAAAGCCTGTCACTGCAAAACACAGAGAACACCCCCCCAATCTTTACTGTAAAATTCCTGAGGCAACCCCCCCCCCAAATCCCAAACAGTGGAAACCACACAACTTTACCTGCATTTAGCGCCAGTGCGGGAGCGTACAACACCACCCCCATGTAAATGACCTGTGGGGGGAGGGCAGACGAGGTCAGAGCAGAGAAGCACGTCCTTCACAGACAACCTGCTGCAATCAGGGCGTCTGTATGATAATGAGACCTTCACCAACACCCACAAACACGTGGAAACAGATACCATCTGGAAGATGAAGGTCACGGTCCCGCACACACGGACGGTCTTGTTGAACCGCAGCTCCAGATACTGCCAGACAAAACAAAGAGATCACCGTCAGTCCAGACAGTACCCAGTCTAGAACCGGACCTGAGCCATCCTGAGGTTCAGGACAGATCTGAACATAAAACCAGCCCAGAGGACTTCAATCAAACCAAAGGATCATCAGAACCTCGTAGGCGCTGGACAGCCGCAGCCTGTAGAACACTGGGATGAACACGTGAGCCGGGATGAGCAAACCCAAAAAGTAGGAGCAGCCCAGGAACCAGTACTGCGTGCCAAAGGCGTAGACCTCCGACGGGGCGCCAAGGATGGCCACAGCCGACTGAAAGGTGGCGAGCAGCGACAAGGACACGGGCAGGCAGCTCATGGAGCGGTCCGCCATCAGAAACTCCTTCAAAACACAAAGAGACGTCACGGAGGCTGCATCCACCGGGGTCACAACCACAAACACCAATGTCCACCTGTGTCGTGCGCTGGCGCCCCCCAGAGAAGGCATAAAACAGGCCGATCCCGGCCGAAGCCACCAGCAGCAGAGCGAAGATGACATAGTCCTCCGTGGTGAACTGCATCTGATCCGCTCTCGCCATGACGACTCAGGCTACGCAGAGATCACAGAGTCAGAGGTTTTCCCATGGAGTCTGCTGCGGGAACACCAGGAACAAGATTATGGTCAAAAGGGTTTGAATCCTCAGGATCTGGAATTTACAGTTCACATGAATTATTTTACAGCTGTGATTTTACTGATATGATATCACATTTTTGATTTCATTTTTATGACTTTACAGTTATGATAAACTCGCATGAGGTCATGTCTATAAATGAAAACACCTTCAACATATTTTCCTAAATAAATAAATCTTTTATGACATAATTTATTATTTATTCAGCTATTTGATGGTCAAATAAATCCTTTTTTGTTATTGAGAATGGTTTTGGTGTTAAAGGGTTAAGTTATGAAAACTTCAGACATACCTGTGTCCTGCAGGGAAGATCTGGACGCCTGCAGTCTCTCTGAGAAACACGAGAAATGTGAATCAATATTTTGAACAACGGTTGATGAGGAAGAACTGCGTCTTTGAATTAACCAAACAGAATCCTGATGCTTGAACGGTGAGACGAATAGAACTGTAGATGTTTTTCCTGACGGTGTGAGCCGCTCCTGGAGGTTCCTCGTGACTGAAGATGAGAACATCTGCAGTCTCTGAGGAACCTGCTCCGCTCCACCTGACACTGCAAACAAAAGAGGACTGTCCTCCTCTGTTTTCATCAGCCACACAGATCCTGTCTGATGTGGACATTTCTTTAGAAGTTATGAAAGCCGCTGTGGATCATTTCCAGAGAAGGTCAGTAGCTGTGAAGCTGCTTCAGCTTGAGATAACCTCGTGCACGTGGTTGAATTGTGGACTCCGACCCGCTTACGTTGAGCCAGCAGGTTTAAAGCAGAACGGCATGTCGAGCTAAGGCGTGACTCAGAGATGGTCATAAAGCTTCTGTCAATGCTGGTAAAGACGAAGAACGTTCACAAACACTCCTCCTCTCGGGAGCTGGTGGGAATACGATTTTATTTCAAATGTAAAATACAGAGACATTTCGCTCGCTAGAAATCAAAAGCAAAAGTCTGACGGGTGAACTTTGTGCAGACCCACCTGACATGAACTATTTTGAGCTGCTTTGATCAAAGATCAGAGCATTAAATCCCACAACCATTTATCGGCTTAGGATCCGTACACCCTGTGAGAAAAGAGCCCTTTCCCACAGAGATTCCTTCAATAAAGACATGTTTCTGCTCTCCTGCCTTTTGAAGCCATCATTCAAGTTCAGGAGACAGCAGGTCAAAAAATCTGTCACTGATTCTTTAGGTTGTTCCATTTCAAAACTGGAGTTCGGTCTGTGATCTTCATCAGAACTTCAGCTGAGAGACAGAAAAAGAACAAGAAACCAGAATGTTGGAGTAAAAGTTCATTCCATGACAGAGGTCAAAGGTCTCCTGTAGGTTTTCAGCAGGTTTGGTCCATTCTCCCTGCAGATCATCTCCAGAGCTGTAATGTTTTGGGGTTTTTAACTCCTTTCACACGTTCTCTTTGGGCCGAGGTCCAGAGTCCAGAGATCCAGAACCTTCAAATGGATTTTTGCGTACTCCTTCCCTGGTTGCCATGGCAATGTGTTTGGTTGGGATCATTGTCCTGCTAGCAGATTTAGACACATTTCATCTTCAGTGTTCTCACTGATGGAGTGTGGTTTTTGTCCAAATCTCTCCATATGTGGATCCATTCGTCCTTTCCTTCATACGGATCAGTCTGTTCAGTTCTGGTCCCAAACCAAGATGTTTCATATGCTTCAGTCTATTCTGGGGATGTAATTCAGTCTTCTTCTCTCCAAACACAGCGAGTGGCGTTTATACCAAAGAGTTTCATTTTAGTTTTGTGATGGGAATTTCCTATTACACTCAATTTATTATACTCATTTTATAAATCTAAAGTTGTCTGGCCAAATAAATAAAATAAAATAAAATAAAATAAAATAAAATAAAATAAAATAAAATAAAATAAAATAAAATAAAATAAAATAAAATAAAATAAAATAAAATAAAATAAAATAAAATAAAATAACATAAAATTAAATAAAATAAAATAAAATTAAATAAAATAAGCTCATTGAGTTTCCTTAGAGTCCCGTTGATGTTGGTCATCACTCCGAGCCTTTGGTGATCCGTGTGTGGCACTGAGTCATAGGATTTCTTATAACCAGTCCAGGCGGGTTGGTTTGTTATGACCTGCAGTTTGGCTGACTGTCCATTTGGCCAGTAGCTGGTATGTGGTGTTTGGCTCCTCTTGTCTCTGCCAAACCCTTAGCGGCTCGATAGCTCAGCCAATGAGACAAACAAAGACCAGTGATGGATTTCCAGGGGAATAAAAGGCAAATCAAGTCTTCCTTGGGTATTTATTTGTGCTTAGCTCATACCATGAGTGACAGTGAAACACGTGTCATGGAGGCTGAACAAAGTCTGCATCGGGCGCTGGTGAACCATAGCAGCTTGATGAGAATTTTATATCCCAATTGTCCCACTGCAGTTACATATGTATATATAACCTATTTGAAACACTCTACATGTGTTTTCTCACTCATTTTTCTAAGCATGGGTCCTGGGGCATTTTGATGTTACTGTATGCTGTCCTATATTTCTTTGTGGATTTCAGAAGACGGAGTCTGACTGCAGCACAAACAAACAAACAAACAAAGTGTAGCCCACAGCGGTTTCTATTTACAATATTTTATTCTAAAACATCAAATAAAACTCTACTCTACTTAAACTATCATCAACCCACCTCTGAAAAAGAGAGGACGAAATAAGCACAAAACATCCCTGAAAACTTAAAAGCTGACTTAAAGCTTAAGTAATATTACCCACAATCCATTGCAGTGCTACCCTTTTACCTGTTTTAACAAATGTTGATGATTTTGTATTAATTGAATAGAATCTTCTAATAAAATCTTCAGTTATTAGGATTTAGACTATTATTTCAGTTTGGTTTGAGACAATAAAGTTTTGTCAATGCCTGCACATAAAGGGGGGGGGGGGGTGATGACAAATTTGGATGTTTTAAGATGAAAATAGTGATTGAAGAGCTCTTATCTACATTCTGACTTTAGAAAATGCTTCACTTTGTGTCCTCAAACCTTAAAGTTCAAGGAACCTGGTATCCTAGCAACAGAACAACAACGAGGGCTCCTTATGTAAGCTCCTTTAAACCTGTCTGTGCTTCTGAGGGGTAATGATCATGAAGGCAGAGCGCCGCATTTTAGAGGGAGCACACGCACACGCCTGCATAAACACACCTGCACACAGACAAGCACACACACATCTGCACACATACACACACACCTGCATATAGACAAACACACACCTGCATAAACACACCTGCATACAGACAAACACACACACACCTGCATAAACACACCTGCACACAGACAAACACACACACCTGCATATACACAAACACTCACACACACCTGCATACAGACAAACACACACACACCTGCATAAACACACCTGCATATAGACAAACACACACCTGCATAAACACACCTGCACACAGACAAACACACACACACCTGCACACATACACACACACCTGCATATAGACAAACACACACAAACACCTGCATACAGACAAACACACACCTGCATAAACACACCTGCATACAGACAAACACACACCTGCACACATACACACACACCTGTATATAGACAAACACACACAAACACCTGCATACAGACAAACACACACACCTGCATAAACACACCTGCATATAGACAAACACACACACACCTGCACACATACACACACACCTGCATACAGACAAACACACACACCTGCATAAACACACCTGCATACAGACAAACACACACACCTGCATAAACACACCTGCACACAGACAAACACACACACACCTGCACACATACACACACACCTGCATATAGACAAACACACACAAACACCTGCATACAGACAAACACACACCTGCATAAACACACCTGCATACAGACAAACACACACCTGCACACATACACACACACCTGTATATAGACAAACACACACAAACACCTGCATACAGACAAACACACACACCTGCATAAACACACCTGCATATAGACAAACACACACACACCTGCACACATACACACACACCTGCATACAGACAAACACACACACCTGCATAAACACACCTGCATACAGACAAACACACACCTGCACACATACACACACACCTGCATACAGACAAACACACACACACCTGCATAAACACACCTGCATACAGACAAACGCACACACCTGCATAAACACACCTGCATACAGACAAACACACACACACCTGCATATAGACAAACACCTGCACAAACACTCACACACACCTGCATACAGACAAACACACACACACACCTGCACAAACACACAAACACACCTGCACAAACACACAAACACACCTGCATATAGACAAACACACACACATCTGCACACATACACAAACACACATAAAGACACACACACATCTGCACACACACACACACACACGCACACACACACACACGCAGACTCATACACACATAAATCCTTTAGCAGACCAGCAGATTTTGGACAATCCCATGATTCCTGGTATTTTAGGAACAATTGGAGAGATAGCCAATAAAATCCTGGAGAATCCAGAACTGGTCCGGTCGGTTCTTCTGGTCTGAAGGGTTCTGACTTCAAACTGTCAGACTGGGATGAGACCCAGACCTTCATGAGTCTGAGCTCTCACACATTCCTCATTGGCTCAGCATGAACGTTCCTGAAGTCACGAAGAGACTTCCAGGGGAGCTGGGCTGTGGGGGGTAGGGGGCATGTCATATTACACGCACAGAACCACAGCACAGTTCTGATGGGCCGGTCTGGTGGAAGAGCTCCTCGTCTCTTACGGCCTCTCACTGAGAGGGTCAACGAGTCTTGAGGAGACCTGTGGGCTAGAAAAATGGAAACCTGGAAAATCTGTTCCTGCCCCCCCCTCAGAGGGACAGGCAGAATTTGTTTCAGAACCACGCCACTGGCAGGTCTGATGACCCGTTAAAGAGCCCAGCAAACATGAACAACAGTCCTCTTTACTGTAAAGATCCAAGTTCCTTCAACTTAAAACATACTGAAGGTTTTTAAAAACAAAAGAAATCTCCTATAGATGAAGCTGTGCTTTAAACCAGGAGTTCATGGATTACACTGAACACATTTGATCCTTTAGATCACGGTAAAACACAAACACTCGAATCCCTGAGATCCACTGGATTTCCTCAGCAGATCCACACGCTGCATTTAAGGTCAAAAGGAAAAACGAATCGTTTCCTGATGTCACAGCAGACTGAAGGGTTTATTTGACTGCTCATTTATTTTTAGCACATTACTGATTGTAGAGCAGGATAAATGACCCCCATCCCCCTCTGCGAGGGAGGCGGGTCATCTGTGTGCCACGGACAGAGATATGAAACCGCCAAAACATTCGATTAGAATATTTAAAGGGAACAGTGTGATTGGATGACACGTGATAATCTGGTCTGAAGTTCCTCTCTGGAACATCTCAGAGCGGACTGACCTGTATCTGTAAACCTGTATCGTCTCCATATGAAACACATTTACTTCCACAGACAGAGTTAAAGAGAACCTCGTACTGATCCCTGAGGAACACCTGATCTGATCTGTAGTTGTAAATGAAACAGACAGACAATCACATAAGTATGATCCAATCATCGACCAGCAGCAGTGAAAAGTGCTTTTAGTTAGAAGAACCTCCAGATTTACTGGATCAAAGGCTTTCCTGAGGTCCAGAGGCACAGATGCTCCAGCACCGGCCACATCCAGAACAGACTTAATGACTATAAATAGAGATGTGCGTCCAATTTTTTGGGACAATTGGTCAGTAAAGATTGAAAGTTCAAAACCAGGTTTAAAAACTGGAAAAACTCCAACGGACTTCCAGACTTCTGGGAAGTGTTCTGTTGGAACCAAATGTTCATGGATGGAAGTGATAGAGTCAGAACAGAGGGAAGCACCATGTCCCACAGATGTTCTTCAGGGGGTTCGAGAACCTTCATGGTTTTCATGACCTAGGTCTCTAGGATGTTTGAGCCCCTGATGGACAGAATCAGTTTAGATGGACCAACACAAGCAAACATAAATGCACTGAGACGGTCAAATATATCACACACATGGATGTTTGTTATCACACACAGACGTGCGCACGCACTGATGCACGCACTGATGCACGCACGCACACGGGGACAAACAGAGGCACACACTAAAGAAAATTTGTACCTACCAGTACACGCGCACGGACACACACACGCATACACCACAGGACAGAGCTGCAACCATGGAGAACATCAGTCTGCGTTTGAGCGTCATCAGAATTTGTCACAGTGTGACGTCGGTGAATGCTGGCGCCCCCCACCGAAAAAGGACCGACCCCCCCCCTTGAGGTGTTTTACCTGCGGTCTGGATCCGTGATGAGCCGAGGTCCGTTTCCAACATCTGACTCACAGCGGCGAGGTGTCCGTATCCTCCGACAGTCCCTGAACGCCTCGCGGTTCGCGCCAGAGGAGACTGAAACGTTGGGAGTCAGAAACGGGTTAACAGGTGTCAGCCGCTACTCCACAGCCGCAGGTCCTGGCGGCTTCACCCGCGAGGTCGACATGCGGCGATCAAACGTCTAACGAACGGGTGAAAGTAACCGGAACTGCACCGCGTGGCTCTACTGTCCAATCAGCGCCTCAACCAATGATGACGCGCCTGTCCTCCCGCCCACGAACAACCCCGCCCCCCCGAAACTGAACAGGGCTCCTTCATATATGCCTGTAATAACCATGTTCAAGGACGATCCAGTTCTAAACAGCCACGAACAACAGGCGCACAAGGGATAGCAAGCAAACAATAAAGGCAAATAATAATAAAAATAATTATAACAATAACAACAACAACAACAACAATAATAATGATAATAATAATAATTATTATTATAACAATAACAACAACAACAACAACAATAATAATAATAATAATAATGATGATGATAATAACAATAACAATAACAATAATAATGATGATGATGATGATGATGATAATAATAATAATAATAATAACAATACTAATAATAATAATACTAATAATAATAATAATAATAATAATAATAATAATAATAATAATAATAATAATAATAATAATAATAATAATAATAATAATAATAATAATAATAATAATAATAATAATAATAATAATTATAATCAAATAAACCGAATCTGGGGATTTTCTAAAAGTCCAATACTTTCAGATTCATTGTAAAGATTCACAGCAGTTGAGGACAAAAAAACTTGATTTTATACATTTGCTTTTGTGTAAAAAATATTATTGTTATGTTAATTATTATACAGTGCAATGGATTTTTAATGATCAAGCCAAACAAAATATTTTCTTTTTTAAGGAATATGCAGAAATTGAGTGAATTAATGAAACTAATCCTCCCAAAATGCTGAATTAAACATACAGTCAAAAAACAACGGATCTCAAGGATCCTGCATCATTTTTAGAAAATTAGTTTTAATTGAAATTGGGGAAAAGAGAAATAGAAATGGTTCGTTATTAAATATTTGATTGTTCATTTTGGCATTAAAAGAATCACAGCAGCGAGGGGAGTTTTGGATCGTCCAATTACAGGCTGATTTATAGCTTTAGAAATGAGTCGATATGGATTTTTGTCATTGATATCAGATTTTGCACTAAATTCTCTGAAAGATAGTAAACTATCATTAACGTCTCATGCTTGCATTACAGACCAAAGGCCTTTTTTAAACCAACTTTCTAAAAAGAAAGATTTTTTAGAAATGGTCTTAGCCAAGTCACTTTGATATAGTAGCATGAATACAGTTAAAGTTTATTGCTTTAACTCCACCGTCTTCATATGTTTGGACCGTTGTCCTCTTTTTATATAATGCGCTTTACCTTTCCAGATGCAACTGAAGTTGGTTTATTTTCTTTATCACTTTTTTAAAGATTGAGCAAGATAAATAAGATGAGAAATATTCTTATTTTTGGAAGGTAACATTGGACCGATCATGATAGCTCTCTTTGTGACTACAGGTTAAGTTGGGTTTTTACTTTTCTCAAAATGTTCTCAAATGTTCAGGTTGGTTCACTGCTCCATGTTCTTTGTAATGTGCGCGCCAAATATTTAACTGCTGTTTTTACAGGGATGGAATGAATGACAGATAAATGACATTCATGTACAGGTATACGTTCACATGTATTAGGATTAAATCTCACACTTTGGAAAACGTTTCAAGAATTTAGGGGTAAAAAGTGAACTCAGAATAAAAAAAAACAGGAATCTGTCGTCTGCTCAAGGGGTCTGTTTATTAAAGAGGACATTCAGAAGATCTCAAACCCCATCATCAATCCAAGACCAAATGCAGTCATGAAGAAGAAGCTTTGATTCTCTGTTACTTCATAGAATAGAGGATGTTCCAATCCCATTGCTCAACCTCTCTTACTGCAATAACAAAACATGTTTTCTTTTGAAAAATCATACCAAAGATTCTTGGCGAGACAACAGGATAACTTCTGGCTGTACATACGGTCTTCACTTTCCTTTCCTTTCCTGGAAGGAATGGTAGAAAACAATACGATCCATGTGGTTCAGTCTGGGTGTAATTCCAGATGGTTTTTCAGGCTCCCCGGGTTAGAAAAGAGCTGGCTGGCTTATTGTAAGGTGTTTACCTAGTATGGTCTTTCAAAGTTTGCTTTTTCAATGAGAGTTGAGAACATCTGTGCTACTCAGATAAATGATAATGGGGATACTGGACAACCCTACTTTATAGCCCTTTAGTGAAGAATAGTGGAGATGTACCTTATGGTAATTTAACTGTACTGTTAGTATCTTAATAAATTAGTCTAATCACATCTATAAAATGTTTGCCAAATCCCAAAAGCTCCAGTGTACGGAATAAACATGTATGTTCAACCGTGTCAAATGCTTTAAAACAAATCGAGAACTAAAATGACACCACTGTCTTCTATAAGGAAATTACATTACAAATCAATTATAGCCTTATTTTATCATGGATTGATCAATTAATAAAAACTGATTGGTTTTCCGAAATAATGTCACA
The DNA here is from genome assembly GCA_014656515.1 of Oryzias celebensis. Classification (NCBI taxonomy): domain Eukaryota; kingdom Metazoa; phylum Chordata; class Actinopteri; order Beloniformes; family Adrianichthyidae; genus Oryzias; species Oryzias celebensis. The sequence continues at coordinate 2,982,012 of BNCR01000018.1, read as the reverse complement.
AATCCCTGTTTTAAGCCATGTGTTACAAGCTTTGAATCATCATTAAGAAGTCTTATAGCTCTGAGATTGTCAATGATCTTGGAGTCTTTACCGGGTTTGGGTTGCAGGGTGATGACTCCTTGCTTCATTGTAGTTGGTAACACAGAACTCTCATTTATTTCATTTAATATTTTAAATAAGAGATCATGTTGATAGAAATTGCTGGTCAAACCATCTGAACCTGGAGATTTGTCTACATTTAAAAAACTCAGGGCTTTTATTCCATTTCCTCCATTTGTATTTCTGCTTTTCCTAAAACACACTTTTTTTATGTCCTCAAATAAATGTTCTGAATCACTTTGTGAGCAAGAGGAACAGTATAATTGAAGTATTTCTTATTATCATAGCCATAAATGTTCCATAAAATAACAAATCTGTTCATTTTCTGATACACCACAGATCCAGTGCCCAGAGGGGTTTCTTTTAGTAGCGACCACGTTTCCAGGAAGAATAGCGACACCTGCTGATCAATTTGAGTCACGACAAAGAAAACATTTGATTTCTCCACTGATTGGACCAAAATGTCTCCTCCGCTTCATCGGTGTGAGTTTCTTGAATTAGAAAGCACTGGGCTTTTTCAATTTTAAGTACAAAAAATAGCTTCCCGTTCAAAGAATCTCTTAAACCTCCAGCATTAAAAGTTATGAAATGCAGAATCAAAGAAAGACATGAAGCACACAAAATTTTGTAAAAGAGAGAAAAAAATAAAAGCTTAAAGATGTGAGAAATTGTGATGATCCTCTGGCTAGTTAGTGGTTACTAATAAATAGAGAGCTTCTGTTGGAGGTCTCCATCTCTGAGCCCACCTCTCTGTGACGTCACAGGCCGCACAGTCTCCTTGACACGAGGTTGATGCGTTCACGTGCTCATCCTGGAGCGTAAATGTCAAACCTGCACCAAATTTATATCACGAGATCTGCCTGACCCCCCCAACCAACTAACCCTCTCATGAGGAATGCGGGAAAGAAGCTTAATGGAAAAAAAAGATTTGTAAAACAAAACAAAAATAAATAAATAAATAAAGACATTAAAATATTAATATTTCTTTAGCAATGACAACCCCCCCCCCCCCTAAATAAACAAACACATTAGTTTTGGAGTTGAGGAGAAAAGCTACTCCTTCTGACATGAAGATCCTGCCTGTGATAGAGCTAGGATGTTCTGGATGGACCGATGGTTCCATCAAACCAGCAGAACATCATCATTAAACGAGGTCATTGGGTTGCTGGAGCCTTTCCTTTCGTCTGTTTGGTGAAAGTGGGTTTTATCTGTACAGGTTAACAGTCTGTTGCTGGGCCACTTTCACTCCCACCTAAAGGGAATTTAAGACACCACTGGACCTCAGAATCACGTTTCTGGACAGCGGGAGGAACCCTGCTAACCACTGCACCACAGTGCAGCCGTCAACACAGCGGTTTCATTAAACTTCAACCATTATAGTTTCATGAACAAAGTTTTTCAGGTTGAAATAATATAGACAAACATTTGCTTTAAAAACAAACTCTGTGCTTGTCTACAGATTTCCTGTTAGTGAATCTAAAATTCTGTAAAAACGGAAATAATTGATAAAAAAAACCCGAATAGATGCTGAACCTCCTCATTCTCATTGCCATGTTTGATTTTCTACAGAACAGACCCTTTGATAGTGTTTCTTTGATCAGCAGTAAAGAAAACAAAAACATGTCTGCCAGACCACCAAAACAACACTGAGATGGATGACTCTTCAACCATACCCCTGAAGGCAGCACCACCCTTTTAAAGCAGATGCTTCATGTTTTGTAATCAGCTGGTGTCATCCCCATCATTGTTGCCATGGTAACAGCAGCAAAGACATTTCCTGGTAGGAGGGGGAACAGCTGCACACACCAAACAGTTCTGAAGGTGCAGAAAACAAACACACCCTTCCTGAAGGGCCCTGAACTCAGCACCAGAGAAAAATGCCTCGGCTGAAGCCGCTGCCCCCTCCCACAGACTGATCTCAGCAAACTCCTGACATCATTTTGTAGAAAAACTTTATTGAGTCGTCTTCCTTTAGAAATGTGTTCATGGAGGAGCTCCTGCAGGAGCAGGGGTCTTCCTCCACGGTGACCCCTCCAGGACAGTTTCTGGTGTAATCTGGAGTAAGTAAAGGAGCAGCAGAGTCCAGTTCTCCTCAAACCCGCAGGAGCTGCAGGTCCGGCTCAGTTCAACAGTCTGATGATGCCGTTGATGTCGGCGCCGCGGAAACCCGGCGCCCCCAGGTCCTTCAGGAGCCCGGCTTTGTCCCTTGCACCGTGACGGGGAACCGACAAACGGAAAGGCAGCAGAAAGTTGTTGGCAGGTCGGAAGCTCCGCCCCACTGAGAAGATCTCATGGATCAGATCCTCCAGACAGATGATCCCGTGTTTACCTGGGGGGGGTGTCAGAGCAGACATTGTCATAAATGTACAGATATTCCTTCAGTGTGTGTGTGTGTGTGTGTGTGTGTGTGTGCGTGTGTGGGGGCTCGTACCCATGTGCTGCTCGATCAGCGTGTTGTCCGTCAAAGGAACCCTCCTCTTGCCGATGCTCGTCTGACCTCTCTTCAGGATGAGTTCACGGACAGACTTCAGGTTAGGAAACCTGAGGACAGAACCAGTCGTTATCAGAGAACAGGAGGAAGAGGAGGAGGAGGAGGAGGGGAACTCACCCCCACGCCACGTACGGCTCCACCACCTTCATCATGGCCACAGACGTCTTGTTTATCTTAATGAAGGCTCCACTGAAGATCTTCCTCAGCCTCATCATCTGAATCACCTTCCTGACTTTGGGGCTGACGCCTTTGATCCTGGGGGGCCACAAACAGAACACTGCTCAGGGGGGGAGGGGTCTCCTTCAGATGTGCAACACTCATCACCAGAACGTAAGCAGCTGTTCCTACGCCTGATCCAACACTGTCAAATGATTTAGAACCGGTTCTGGTCAGGTCGAGGGCTGGTCCAGGTCTGGACCATGTTTACTACAACTCCGCTCCAACCTGGGTCCTAATGTGATCCAGGTCCAGTCCTGGTCTGGTATCTGAACTCAGGTCTGGACCAAACCACTAGTCTTCTGCCCTTGCTAGAGCTTGTTTCGGATCACAGCGCCCCCAACAAGTAGCTGTTGGAACTGCAGAACTGTCAATGGTGAGACCAAACCACATGGGGGTGTGAGCAGTTCTCTGGGACTGTTCTAGAGAGCTCCCCCCTCAACTAGCAACCTGACGCTCCTCTGCAGGTAAACAGACGTTCCTCTGCAGGTAAACAGACGTTCCTCTGCAGGTAAACAGACGTTCCTCTGCAGGTAAACAGACGTTCCTCTGCGGTAACCTGATGTTTCCCTGTCAGTAACCTGATGTTCTCTTGCAGAAAACCTGTCGTTCCTCACAGATGTTTGCAGGTGCAGGCTGACTTACTCTCTGATGCGGACAGCGAAGGCCAGCTTGTTTCCCGCTGGGGGCAGAGGAGGCGCTGGCCGGTGTTCAAACCTCCGGATTCGGGTCTCGTCTCGATGTCTTCTGTGCCCATCCTTTAGAAAATCCTCCAGACGCTTGAAGTTTAGTGGTTTTCCTCTTGCAACCTGAAGAGAAACATCACAGGATCAGCTCTCTGTTTGAAGTCAACGCTAATAGAACTACATCCCCCACCTTCCTCTTGTCCAGCAGCGCGAGCTTGGCCTGCGTGGCTTTGATGGCCTGATAGGTTTTCCTCTTCTTCAGAAGGAACTCTGGCACCAGCTTGATGACCTTCTGGGACCTACAGCAGCAGGAAACCAGACGTTTGAGTTTCCGCTCAAACAGATGACAGTCTACTAGCATTTAAAACGTAATAAACGCGCATTTTTCTCATAGAAACAGCTGTCACTGTGTGGAGTTTTTCAAAGGCTTTTAATGTTATTTTAAGCGCATGAATTACGGTTTGTGAACGGACCCCTCCTCCGGTGAAATCCGGCTCTCTGACACAGCCGTCTCACTGAAGGTTAAACAGACACAGACAGAGGATGGACGGGGATGAAAAACCAAAACACTCACTCAGGTTCCGCCATGTTTTCGTTCTTCTTCTTCCTGGTTCTTCTTATTCGTTGGTGTTTGATCACCTACTTGTTTCGCGAGCGCCCCCGTGTGGCAAATGACTCCGATTTAAATGAACCAACTCATTCTACCGGGAAATTTTTTTTTTCCAATTCCTCTACAATCTTGAAAAAGGGGAAATAAAAATCCCAACTTTCCTCATATCCATAAACATGTCATTGCTTTCACTTTTGGAGTCCTCCATGCAGTTTACCATCCATGGTGGTCTTTCATGTTCTGTAAATAACTGCATTCATTTTATCATGATCCAGACCTAAGGTGAGGAGAAATGCTTCAGACTTGCTGCACCGAAAGCAGCAGATGATTTTATTTCTCTTACAATCCTTTTATTAACCACAGATACAGTAAAAAAAAGTTATTAAATAAAACAGTTTAATGACATATATATATATATATATATATATATATATATATGTTGTTTCAAATAGGTTCTTTCAAATTAACATTCTTCTGTGATGTTTCAGATTCTCAGATCTTCATCTTGTTCTTTTGTAATTTTTCAGACTCTGCAGATGTTTTTGGAAATGTTCAGCTCTTTCAGGAGACTCCTGCATGTTTCAAATAACTTTGACAGTTCTAACAGTTTTTTAAAACTTTGTTTTTCTTGAACTACAGTAAACCTTCAGCTGCAAACATCCAGACTTGGGTTCTGTGACTCCCCCAGATTATAAATCATTATAAAGTTTTGTTTATCAGAATCATTATGAATGTTTTATCCTGACTTTTTCTGATTTTGTTATGTTTGAATTTTCAGTTCCAATTTTTTGTCTTGTCTAAATACTCAGCCGATCAATCACCTGTCAGATATCTAAACCGTTTTAGCAGTAATTGCAGAAATCATTTTAATGTTTATTCTTCACCTCTGTGTTCAGATTATTCTGTTTTCAGAAAGCTACGTCTTTATTTTATTTATTTACCAGCTTCTTAATTAACATTTTGTTTAACGTTTTTTTTAGTTTGAGATTTAAAAAATAAATTAAACTTCTACATCTCGTATTATGCCACAAACACAGAAGAAGTCAAAGTTCAATAATGTGTCAACATGATTTAAATTAACAGACAGAAAAAAACTTGATGTAATTAATGAAACATGTTGACTGTTCATGAATGAACCAATCACAGCGCAGTAATGGTTCTGGAACTAGCTCGTAGCCCCGCCCTTCTTTGTTGAGTTGACCAATTAGTGGCCACTAAACACTGCGACGGACTCCGTTACTATGAAACCAAAAATACAGGTTTATTAAGGAAACGGATTAAATAATTTTCAATATGTAGAATATAAAAGTAGATTTGAAACTGTCTGCCGTACTGAGCGGTGATTTCAGGCCCAGAAAAAGCCTCTGTAGTGAAATAACGGCCCCTCTGCGGAGACCGAAGCTTAAGAGCAAATCTGACAACGGCTCAAACAACTTCCGGTTTACTTTCAAAATAAGACAACTTCAGTGTAATTATTCACCTGTAATTTCCGGAAGCAACTCCTGTGGGGTTCTGCAACCTGGAACAAATAGAACAGTCTGGGGTGTTCTGCCTAAATTCATTATTTTAATAGGTAAAAGGCCATGAAATACGATCACGTGACTTTTATTTTAAAACAAAACGGAAGTAAAGACGGCTAATTTAGGGATTTTGAACATTGACACGAACCAGGGGGAGGGAGGGGTGTGTTACAAAGCTAAAGACATAAAACTGCCCCCCCCCAAGGCTGCGGCGGAGGAGCCCACCTCCCCATGAATGGAACCCGCGTCTCCTCACCGACCGTCTCCCCCCAGAAGAAGCGGTTAAAGTGGGGGGGGGACGAGGAGCACGTGAAACACGGTAGGCTCGGATTAGGAAGAAAAATCCCGGATCAGGAGTCAGATGACGTCTGTTTAGAAATAATCTGGTTCTGACGAGCTCGATGAGATGATCTGTAAACCCGAAGTCCCAGTCTGGTCTGCTTGGTTCTGCAGAATTTCTGGTCTCTATGGTTCTACAGAAGTTCTGGTCTCTGTGGTTCTACAGAATTTCTGGTCTCTATGGTTCTGCAGACGTTCTTGTCTTTGTGGTTCTGCAGAATTTCTGGTCTATGTGGTTCTACAGAAGTTCTGGTCTCTATGGTTCTGCAGAATTTCTGGTATCTGTGGTTCTACAGACGTTCTGGTCTCTGTGGTTCTGCAGACGTTCTGGTCTCTGTGGTTCTGCAGACGTTCTGGTCTCTGTGGTTCTACAGAAGTTCTTGTCTCTGTGGTTCTGCAGAATTTCTGGTCTCTGTGGTTCTACAGACGTTGTGGTCTTTGTGGTTCTGCAGAAGTTCTTGTCTTTGTGGTTCTGCAGAATTTCTGGTCTCTGTGGTTCTGCAGACGTTCTGGTCTCTGTGGTTCTGCAGACGTTCTTGTCTTTATGGTTCTGCAGAAGTTCTTGTCTCTGTGGTTCTGCAGATGTTCTGGTCCAAATGTCTTTCCTGTTTTTCCTTTCAGGGTTGGGCATGTTTCACTGACAGGAGAAGACCCCTCATCCCAACTCCCTCTTCTTACTCCTCTGGATTCATGACTGGACCCACCCCTCCGAGCCGGGCCGGCACCTCCCCGGCCAAACTGAGCAGATACGGTCGGTCCAGGAGCTCCAGCTCGCTCTACCTCCTCCGCTGCAGCAGACAGGAGGCGTCTTCCTCCTCTCCTCCCTACCGGAGCCCCCAGTCTCCAGAGGAGGAGGACGAGAAGGATGGGGGGGTTCAGTTCTACGTCAACCGCGGCGGCTTCCCCATCGAGGGTTCTACCTGGGACCGGATGTGGTCCCACGTGGCTGCGGTGCATCCAGAAGGTCAGGAGATGGTGACCAAGATCAGGAATGCGGCATACCTCCCCAAAGTAAGTGACCCCAAACGACCCCCCAGCCCAGGTCTTCCTACAATGTTGGGGGTGGTGGTGGTGTGTGGGTGGGGGGTGTTCTGCTGACTCAGCAGGAAATCAGCGTCTCCTGCGTGGAGATGATGACAGGAGATGAAGGTCTGTGGAGGGAACATCTCAGCATGGGGGAGTTCACCCCCCCCCCCAAGCTCTCAGATCAGGAGGTGACGCTCAGACGAGGAGAACGCAGGAACCAGATCCGTCTGTGTTGGAGTTTCTTTGGGGGGTGTCAGCTGCTGCATGAGAGTGTAACCTGATAAGAGGCCGACACCCGGAGCAACTGTTTCCTGAGAGGGAGGGGGTGACCTTCATGTTGGAACAGCTGCAGCAAAGATGGAAAAGGGTTTCTGTGAGGGACCAAGCCGGCGTCAGTGGGCGGGATTTCACATCTCTATCCAAATCTCAGAACAGCAGCAACATAATCCCACCTCTGAAATGGGAGTTCTGGATAATCTCCCAGGACCAGCTGGATCACAGAAAGTGCTTTGTATGAGAAGAACAGCAGAAATGTTCTCATTTTGACAGTTTTTACTCGGGGTGTCGTAAGCAAAAAAAATAAAATAAAAACTATAGATATCATAAAGGTTCCAGAATGAGGTTCCTGTGAAGGTTTTTTATGTGGTTCCAGAATGAGGTTCCTGTGAGGGTTTTTTTAACCTGGTTCCAGAATGAGGTTCTTGTGAGGGTTTTTTTATGTGGTTCCAGAATGAGGTTCCTGTGAGGGTTTTTTTATGTGGTTCCAGAATGAGGTTCCTGTGAGGGTTTTTTATGTGGTTCCAGAATGAGGTTCCTGTGAGGGTTTTTTAATGTGGTTCCAGAATGAGGTTCCTGTGAGGGTTTTTTAATGTGGTTCCAGAATGAGGTTCTTGTGAGGGTTTTTTATGTGGTTCCAGAATGAGGTTCCTGTGAGGGTTTTTTATGTGGTTCCAGAATGAGGTTCCTGTGAGGGTTTTTTTATGTGGTTCCAGAATGAGGTTCCTGTGAGGGTTTTTTTATGTGGTTCCAGAATGAGGTTCCTGTGAGGGTTTTTTATGTGGTTCAAGAATGAGGTTCCTGTGAGGGTTTTTTTATGTGGTTCCAGAATGAGGTTCCTGTGAGGGTTTTTTATGTGGTTCAAGAATGAGGTTCCTGTGAGGGTTTTTTTATGTGGTTCCAGAATGAGGTTCCTGTGAGGGTTTTTTTATGTGGTTCCAGAATGAGGTTCCTGTGAGGGTTTTTTATGTGGTTCCAGAATGAGGTTCCTGTGAGGGTTTTTTAATGTGGTTCCAGAATGAGGTTCCTGTGAGGGTTTTTTAATGTGGTTCCAGAATGAGGTTCTTGTGAGGGTTTTTTATGTGGTTCCAGAATGAGGTTCCTGTGAGGGTTTTTTATGTGGTTCCAGAATGAGGTTCCTGTGAGGGTTTTTTTATGTGGTTCCAGAATGAGGTTCCTGTGAGGGTTTTTTTATGTGGTTCCAGAATGAGGTTCCTGTGAGGGTTTTTTATGTGGTTCAAGAATGAGGTTCCTGTGAGGGTTTTTTTATGTGGTTCCAGAATGAGGTTCCTGTGAGGGTTTTTTATGTGGTTCCAGAATGAGGTTCCTGTGAGGGTTTTTTACCTGGTTCCAGAATGAGGTTCTTGTGAGGGTTTTTTATGTGGTTCCAGAATGAGGTTCTTGTGAGGTTTTTTTATGTGGTTCCAGAATGAGGTTCTTGTGAGGAACTTTAGGAACAGAAGAATATAAATCCTGGAATGATGAGCTAATTTCTGACGTTTTCTTTCAGCATCCGGTTCCTGCAGTCCCAACCTTCCGAGCGTCCATGTCGGTGTCTGACTGGCTGCTGACGGTTCAGAAGTACTTGAAGGCTCTGCAGTATCTTTCAGTCCAAACCCTGAGTTCGCATCACGGATGGAACCTTAAAGGTTCATCGTAGAACATTCGGTCTCCTCTACATCAGACTGCACAGACACATCCCACAGTTGTCACATCTAACCTGTATTTTCTGTCTGATGTTTCCTGATAAGATGCTGAATCTCTGGAACGTTCTCCAATGGTGTTGTTTTTCTTGACATTAGCTCCCGCAGATACAACCACACAGGAACGCAGTTCTTTGAGATCAAGAAGAGCCGGCCGCTGTGTGGGTGAGTTTCATGAACAAACCTTTGACACGGCGTCTGACCTGCTCTGGAGCGCTTTTCTTCTGAAGCCTCAGCAGAACGTTAACATCTTCTAAACTCCTCGCAGTCTGATGGAGACCGCCAGAGAGATGATCAGAGAGTCTCTGCCAATCAAATGTCTGGAGGCTGTCATCCTGGGGATGTATCCTCATCTCAACAAACACGAACTCAGAGACCAGGTTGACCTGAAGGTTTTTGCCTGAATCATTTCTGTGGGGAAATGGGACCAGATTTTATCCCTGCTTAGCTTCGTTCCTCTCACTTCCGTGGGCTGAAAGGGACCCCCCCATCCCATTCTGTCATTCTTTGCTTGTAGATGAGTTAGAACTGTGCTTGAAGTTCTTCTTGAGCGATTCTGGGGCGTCTGACCTCCTTCCTGCTGATCCTGGGGTCTGCTTTTCGGCGTGTTTCTGTGTCTGGTGTCTCCTGTGAATAATGAATGAAAGTAGAGCATCCAGGCTGCGGTGTGATGGACAGCTGTTCCGGCCAATGACGGCCCCCCATTTCCTACCGCAGCAGATGGCTGCCTGTGAGAGACCGCCCAGATGATTGTGTGTTTGTGTGTCTCTCTGAATGTCTTTCTGTTGTTCATCATGAAATCAGATGATTTTGAAAAGTTCTGACCCGCGGTTCTGCTCAAAGCCCTCAGAAAGCCCTGTGACAAATATTTACACTCAGTAAAAAGAACAGTGAGTCACATGACCAAAGTCATCCCCTCTGCACGCCACTGTCCTCATCTCTAGAGGGGAGGGGGTTTGATCCAGAACCATGGCCGTGAATCTGGAGAAAAAGCTCCTTAACGGGTTCTGAGCAGCTACCTGACCAATGGGCTGACCTCTCTGGAGCGCTTCCCCATCAGCTTTAAGACCCAGTTCTCGGGTCACTGCTTCCACCATGTGGTTCTGGGCGTGTACTGCAACGGCCGCTACGGGTCGCTGGGCATGAGCCGCCGCCAGGACCTGATGGACAAGCCCCTGACCCACCGGACGCTGGGAGACCTGGTGGCCGAGTTTGAGAGTTCCTATAAGAAATACCAGCACACTCTGGCTAAAGTAAGGAGGGGGGGGTGAAGAGGAGGGGGCGAGGAAGAGCGCTTGAACATGTTTGCTTTTCCCGTCAGGTGAAGATCGGCTTGTATGTGCCTCATGACCCTCACGTCTTCCAGCCAATCGAGTGGAAGTATTTGGTGCTAAACGTCTCTCGGCTTGGAGCCGAAGAAATGAAGAAGGAGCTGGAGAAACACGGCCGAGACATGAAGATGAAGGTTGGTCGGTTTGGTGGAACCGTAACTTTAGCTTCAGCTCTGTTCCCTTCAGTCCTTACCAGAACCAGAACTAAAAACAAGGAGGTTTCAGCAACACAGAACCGGGGGGGGGGTTAAAAAGACCGCAATGCATTGTGGTCGAACTAAAACTAACATTTTAAAATCAAGAAAGTGGGTCGTTCAGGTTTGGTAAAGTCTTTCTGCGGCAGAACCAACAGAAGTGGATCAATCCTGAAAACGGCTAGAATCACAGCAGTCCCTCTGGAATGAAAGGTTGAATCCCTCTTTTCCTCTGAGAACATTCCTGACGAGACAGAAGCTTTTTCTAACCCTCTGTGACGGCTGAGTTTCAGATGTTTGTCGGGGCCGTGCTACATCAGCTTCAGCTACAACACAAGCAGGCACTCTGTTTACTGTTGTGACCACAAACAGCACAGCTTTAAGGGTCACATGACCCATCAAAGTACTTTTAATGACCTAAAGAGTCCAGCAGACAAACCCGGAGCTTTTCTAACCAATCAGATGATTTCTATGCTTTTATCCGGACCTTCATAAATGATACATGTGGCTGTGGGGGCTGGTACTGCATGCTGTGTGGTAATGTAGGTCAGGAGATTTGCTGCTGACACACACAGATCCATGTTCTTCCTGTCCTGGAACTCATTTAAGGAGCATCAGAAGTCCAACATTAAAAGCCGGCTGATGTTCCTGCCGTGGACGTTGAAGTTCCTCCAGGGGGATTTTTTCTTCACGGTCTTTATGCTCGCTCTCAGTTCGAGGTTCTGACCATTTGGACTCTTTCACGATAACGTTTTAACTTCCAAAACGATGGATCCGTTTGGCCTCGCAGAGCAGACCTGGAGCTGGGTGTCAGCAGCAGCAGGTCATGTGACCGCGAGGATCAAAGTCATGAAGCGTTTTTGTTTTTAGGTCTGATATTTGTTTTCATGGTTCGTCTACGCTCAGACTAAAGCACGGTGGTGGCGGTGTGATGGTTGGGCTCTGTTTGATCTTTGACTGTTCCTCCATCACCTGCTGCAGATCCTGAAGTCCTCAAGTGCCCAGTCTCCCATCAAGGAGCGCAGCCGAGGAAAGTCCTTATCGCCACGGCGACGGCAAGGCAGCACCCAGCAGCCGTTTGTGCGGCGCAGAGACAAATCGTAAGTGACTGTCCAGCTGAGGTCAGTGATGGCGTTTTTTTTTGGGGGGGGGGGGGGGGGGGGGGGGGGGGGGGGGGGGGGGGGGGTTAGCTCAGACCCTGGAGGCTTAAACAACAGCGACATGTGGGGGGGGCAGCAGCAGTTCTGACACCTCCCACCCCCCCCCGAGCACTGCTGTCAGCTTTAGTTACAGAAGCAGAATCTCAGGAGTACGAAGGTGAAATTCCTCATCTCAGGTTTACAGACGGGGAGGAAGTAGAGGATGACCCTGGTGATGATGAAGAGGAGGGACATTTTGATGATGAAGAAGTTTTCATTGCTAGATTTTGGCTGACTGCGGTTCAGCGTCAGTCATGAGTGCAGACGACACTGAACAAACAAAAACACTCAACTCAGAGGAAGCTAGCATGTAGCGCTAACATGTAATGCTAACAGGAGGTCGGGGGGGGGTTGTTCCTGAGCATTTCACAGTTTCCTCACACTCCTGTTCTTTACTGTCATGACTTTCCTGTTTTACAGAAAATGTTTTTGCTCATCAAAAGCACATCATTTATAATAAACATGCTCCCCCAGTTCCAGCTACAACAAACTGCCCTGTAATAACAGACTGCTTTCCTTCAGGTCCTCAGTGGAGAGGAAACCAGCAGAGCTCAGCACCTTCAGCGATGGCTACCAGATCCGCATCTGAGAGTGCGGGCGTCGCGGTTCTGAACCTGAATCAGCTGATCTGGAATTGGACTTCCTGTTCAGTAAAGCACTTTTTCAAATGCGAGGTTTAAGGGGAAGGCGGGGGGTTGCAGGAGAACTTGTTTGGGTCAATTTTTCTGTCAGTTTTGGAGTCTGCAGGTTTTGTAGCCGCCTGGTTGTTTTTAAAACTGTCGTTTTTACACCAAAAGTCCAAATCAAAGACAAAAAGTAAAGTTTCCGCTCAGAAATGTCCTGTTTGCCTGCTGAAAATTAGAACCGGTCCCTGTATGACCGGAGCAGGACCTTGGTCAGATCTGTTCCCGGTGTTGGACTCCGGTTTGTGGCTGGAATTAGTACAGTAGTTTGCTCTTTCTGGGTGGGCGGGGTGCTCCTGTCCCAGGGGGAGGAGCTGTGAAGACCCAGAACACACTGGAGAGACAGTCTTCCGGCTGGCCTGGGAACACCTCGCGGTTCCCCCAGATGAGCTGGAGGAAGTGGCCGGGGAAGTCTGGTCATCTCTGCTTGGACTGTTGTGCCCCCTGACCTGGTCGTTAATGAGTGGTGTAATGTTTTTTTTAATCCCGATATGACATGAGCAAAGTTTTCTGGGAAATGTTGTCTTCAGTCCTGTGATTTGAGCTTCGTAAGCGGAACCAGACTTTAGTTTTCCAGAGTCTGGAGAATCTTCAGACGCTCAGTTTGAGAAGAAGTCTAGACCCTGGAAAACCTGGAAAGATCTTCGCTTTTCTTCAGTGGAAGACAGAAGCTCCGATGCGTTTATTTCAGCGTGGAAATTACAGTTTTACCTGCATGTTTTTAAGGTTTTGGTTTGGTTCAAACTTTTACTCTGAACTTGAGTGAAATATTTCTGACAGACAAATGTTCAGCAGAAGATCCTGGAGGTGTTCTCATGTCTGTGCACGCCTCACGTGCACGCTCTTAAATCCCCTAATAGACACAGCAGTTTTTCTTTTTCTATTTCATGGCTGTTTATGGAATATTGTGTGAAAGTTGACACCCCACCCCCACCCCCAGAAATGATCAGTGTTTTTAATCTGCAAATGTAGCAGGATGTGATGTTTTAATAAAACGCTATGATTTTTATTCTGATCTGTCATGTCACCTTTCTGAGAGATGTTTTTCTTTAGTCACTGCGGATTTTATTTATTTTTAAAATAATATTAATAAAACCAAACTGTAAGTTCTTATTAAATGCGCCTTTCATAGAATGGTAAATTCTTACAATAAAATGATTTCTGCTTAGAAAACTAGAAATGGTTTTGGGACGTCAGTTCTAGAGAATGAGGGATTCTTCAAAATAAAACCCAGAAACCCCTCCAAAATAAGAACCTCTTTATTTAAAATAAACTAAACGACTGAAACAAATCATCTTCTGAAAAAGTTGATAGTACAAAATGGAACCAGATTAGAACCTGTAGAACTTATATTTTTACAGCTGCAGAGACCTTCATCATCAGAACCGAGTCCACGATTCTGCAGGTCAGTGAAGGAGGCGGAACTGGGCCAAGAGTGGAAGATGATCAGACGAGTGGAACTGATTGGGCAGACCGTTCACCTCCTCCAGCTCCTCCTGACCCACCAATGACAGCCTGCCCAACAGCTGGAGGCCACGCCCACTGGGAAGTGGAGGTGTGGCATCCGTGGAACCTTGGAAAAAAAAGATCTATTTAGATTCTGTTTCTAAACCAGAAAAGTCTGAAAAGAAATGTTCAGACATCCATCAGTAAAACCAGCTTCAACCTCAGAACGTGTGTTTGCGTGTCCACATGCACACGCACCCACGTCAGTGCATACCAGGGCCATAGAGGATGTAATCCACGGTTAAGGCGGTGCGTGAGTGGAAGGTGGTGATCTCTGGCCGGCCGTCAGGCTGCAGGTGTCGGTATGACGACCACAGCTTCAGGGCATGTTCGATTCTGGATCTGATCAAACACAAACGGATCTGTTCTCAGTCTTGAATTCTGGTTCTGATTGTTTTTTAACCCAACTCAGAGACGGACCTGCAGGTGACGGCGCCGGCCATGCGGTCCGGATGCTTTACGGTGAGGTCACTGTCTGCGTCACCTCGATGTGACGACACGCCCTGAGTCACATGACCCAGGTAAGACTCACCTGAGGACGCAGCTTCATACTGACACTGATGGCTGATGCCCAGATTGGGGGGCCAGATGGGAGTTGGAAGGAGCCGCTGCCCCCTGGATGAGGTCTCCTGGCCAGACACCTGTGCAGATACAAACACACACACACAGGTTTCTATTACTTGAACATTGTCCAGTGACCCCCAAGAACTCAGTACCTCCCCAGCCTTACCATGCCAATCTGCATCCCCCGGTACTCCAGCCAGCCCCGGGTAAGAAAGCAGTAGAGCGGACTCCAGGGGGTGGAGTTAAAGTCCCCACACAACAGCACCGGGCTGGTGGATCCATCTGGGAGACGGGACAGCCGCTGCACCTCAGCCAGCAGGATGGCGAGCTGAGTCAGCTTGATGTCGCCGCGCCTCGGGTTGTAGAGCAGATGGGTGTTGGCCACGCAGATGGAGGAGGAGGAGGACCGGCTCCGCCCATCATTGGGCTGGAGCTGCACCACCAGCCCCACATTGTCCCGGTCGAGGAGGGGGTCACCGGGCCGGAAGAACTCCACCGGGTTGGAGGACAGGAGGTAGAACCGGGACGCCTTAAAGGCCACGGCACAACCGTCTGGCTTCTGTCCAGTTCTCTTCTTATACTCACACCGGTAACCTGGGGGGGTAGAATCATTAAACCCAGCAGCCGTGAGTTCTAGTGGCGAACGCTCTGGTGTGATGTCATCAGGTCCTGGCCTCTGACATCATCGTCACGATAATCACCCAGAGCCTGCAGGGCAGCTTTGATCTGGTTGTCATAGTGATCCTCCTGAACCTCCTGAAGACACAGAATCTGGAAACAGGATGATGGTTAGAGCCCGCCCACAGGGAGGAGTCAGAACTGGGTTGTCATGGCGTCCTCACATCCGGATGGAGGTGCTGGATCTCCGACAGCAGGTTGGGGAGCCGGTAGTCCCAGGCCAGGAGGGCGGGGGGGCAGTGGCGGTACAGGAAGGCGTTGTCCTCCAGCAGCTGCTGGGACAGGATGTTGTAGGACATGACAGTGAAGTGGAAGGCTGTGCTGCCCCCCAGTGATGGAGGCACATTACTGCAGGTCTGCCAGTGTCTGTGAACTGAGGAAGAGGAAGATGATTCTGGTTTGGGTGGGAAGAGATCACGACCCCCCACCCATCATCCTTACCTCTGTGCCTCTGCTGTCCTGCTGGTCTAACGGTGCTCCTCTGCCCCCCCACCAGATGGCCAGCGCTGCCCCTCCCTCGTCCAGCTGTGGGGGGCATCTTTGGTGGAAGGTTCCCCCTGAAGTCCAGACCACAGCAGTTTCTTCTAGAACCCTGGATCTGTCCTTCAGCTGGTCCTCTGGGGGGGGCCTCGTTGCCTCCTCCCTGCTCCTCGGTCCTCATCCGTTTCCTCGGGGGGTCTCTGTCCGGCAGCTCCATCCGAGCGGATGAGTGGAAGGAGGCGCGGCTGCCCCCCAGGAGGAATGCAGCACTGATGCTCACAGGGAGGGGCGTCCTAGCACTGAAGACGAGGCCAGCAGGCGGACCAGGGTTTGAGATTGGGGGAGGAGGCCATCGGTGGGGGGGAGTGAGGAGGAAATAGGGGAGGTGGGAGGAGGAGGCGGCGTTGCTCCTAAAACAATTCCAGCAGGAGGACAGAGCTCTGAGGGGGTGTGTGGAGGCGCTCAGCTGGAGGAGGAACATGGGGGGGCTGCAGGAGGTGGGGAGAAGAGAAGCAAAGAATTCAATGAAAATGTGAAGAGAAACACACACAGGAGGACCGGGTCAGAGTATCAACACAAGAGCCCATCCGTCACCCCCATGCGCGGCCCTGAACCTCAACCCCTCAGGAGAGGTTGGACTCTACCATTCTGTTCCTGATGTGAGACCATGAGAAACCCCATGTTGGAACAGAATGGATCAGTCCAGGTGGACCCAGGACGCCCTGAGCAGGACCGTTTTTGTTGACCTGCAGATTCTGCATCAGTGTTCTGACGTTTTTATGAAGGGCTGGTGTTCTGGTTCCACAGCAGCATCCAGACCCATTGATTTGGCACTTTATGAAATTTGGTTCTGAATTTTTGATGTTTTTAGTCATTTTTACTGAACCAAACCGAAAAGAAATAAACCAACATCATAACAAACTCCTGCGCTTTTATGAGCACCGAGAATCCCAGGTGTTTACCTGGACAGACCTGCGGCGCCCTGAAGGGGCGGGGCCACAGCGTGACCTGATTGTTTTCGTTTGAACTAACTTTTACTTTGTTTCTCATTCAGGTTCTAATGCTTCATTTCCTCCGAATATGAAAGTACATTTATCTCCGTTTCTTTTAACCCAAAAGGCCTTTCAAGTAGATTTGAAACATTTCAGCCTCGTTCCCTTTAAGCGCGAGTGGCAGCTGCTCAGGTGAACTCACCTGTTCTGATGGACGGAAGGATCATCCTGAGAAAGGCGCAGATACAACCATGGAACGAGTTTATTGGGAAAAAAATATAGATGGAAACCAAATCAGCCTCTCGGCTCTCAAAGATGACGCAATGATACGCATAAAGCATGCGCAGATGATGCTGCCTTCACCGACGAGGAAAAAAGTCGTATTTTTGCCTCTTCTGGTGATGCTAGTTCTTTCCTCCATTTCTATCCATTTGATCAATGACATAAATGAAGCTAATAAGTCTCAATAGAAACGATGTCATAGATAATAGGTTCTACCCAACAATGTCGCTTAAAATGACAAAGTTACAAGCTCGGAAACAACAGCGAATTTCATCTGCGCTTCGCGGAGGGATACAGACATGAAAAGGTCGTTGACCGTACCTGGAAACGACTGAAAAGGCGATATTTTACCTCAGAATAGTCCGGATGGTCATCGACCCGTAAGGCTGCGGGCGGCGTCCGGTTCGGACGGATCACCCGTTCAGGAGACTCCCAGCACGCGCTGTTCTCAGGGTCAGGGAACCCTTCATTGGTGCATTGCGCGTCAGCTCATGAACGCACCACTGGAAGTGCGTTCAGGTACACACTGTAGCGAACTTATGCGTTTATTTGCTAACAAGTTTCAAGGATCCGAATTGACCATTTTCTTCCACTTTAGGGCATTTTCAAACGTTTTGAGCTCACAGACGAAGTCCAGTCGGATACAGACGTAACTTCCGGTGTTTTAAAGCTTTCGTTGTAAAAATAATCAAAAATCCGACGTTTTTTTAAATTATTTTTTTAAAAAAGTCTTTGACGAATCTAACATTTTGAGAAATTTGGTGAAAATTTAATAATCTTCTGCCTGAATAAATGTACTTTTGCATTTACAGATTCATCCTCTCCATCCTGAGGTCGAGGGGGGCGGTTCTGCTTGGGTGGAGCCCGGTCCAGTCCAGTTGGTTTTTCGCGGCCGTGCCTCCTCGCTGCATCTCGGGACCCGGAGACCTCCTGCTGTGTTGTCTCACCTGAACCAGGTGATCAGCATGAAGCCAAGCAAAGCCAGCAGGAACCGGGTCCTCCACACATTTTCACTCCCTTCATGACTATTTAAACAGTAGCCACAAATATCAATAAAGTTTGCATTTTCAAACCAAATGTGTGCATTGGTTAAAAAAAATCTGTGCAGATCAGGCGTGGAAACATTCAGAAACTTTCCAGATTCTTAGTAGACATTAAACACAACACAAGGATCTGTAAACCCAAACCCAGGGATAATCTTCTGAACTGATCTACCAATCAGTAGCTTTCTCCAGTCAGCAGCCAATCGACTTCACCTGTTAGGATAAGAACCAAAGTTCTGTGATGTTTCTTCTGACCACAGCGAACTGGATCCATCGAAAGATTTTCCAGAGATCTGATTCTTTTCCCGGATCCGTTCTATGCAGTCATGCCGTCGTTTCTCAGACAGACAGGAGAACGCAGCTTTTGGAACCTAGAAGTAACATACTGCAATCTGATTGGCTGCTGACAACTGGTAATGATTTGATGAACGTTTGGTTCTGAATGTCTAAATCAGTGAAACGGTTTAGGTAACGGCTGTGTAATGTTTTAACGTCACAGATTTCTGTCATTCTCGCCATTTCTGTTCTTGTGTAAAAATGTCAAAGTTCTCTTCATGGCTCAGATGTGCTTCGTTGGATTGGACCGAACCTCGACTGGTGTTTGTGTCAGATACATTCTTATCACTCATGCAGCTCCTGACCCAGTTCTAAATCCAGTCTGGTTCTGAGTCTGACCCGGTCCAGCTTGAACTTTCCTCTCAGTTCTGAATCCTTCCCCGTTCCGACAGGAAGCCGTCTCTGAAGCTTTGTCCAGATATTTGTGCAGGGACTCCGAACCGGTCGAGTCCACTTCTGCCCGCAGAGGAGGTCCGTGTGGGTCCGAGGTCAGGAGAAGGGAACCTCCCATCTCTGTGTGTACGCGCTTAGTTCACACGGGCTGATCACCAGCATCCGGGACGACTCCATCCCATCCAGAGCCATCTCTGAGTCCAGGCAGAACCGGGAAACGATGTGCTCCAGATGAGTTCCAGACTTCTGCCATCGCTGCAGGAACATCAACAGACGTTAGTGTCAGCGGAGGCAGCACATCTCTGCTCCAGAACCATCAAACATCTGATTGTTTGGACTTCCTTTCAGAGGAAAACACCAAATATGGATCTGAAGAAAGCCCATCTTCAGGTTTTATGAATATTTCTGGAAAATGAAGCTTTAGTTTAAAAACATCTGAACTTTATGTCTCCTCATACATGCATAGAATTATTACAAATACAAATGTTCTTTTTTGGTGATTCAAAGAATCTGAGACTGAAAGAGTGACTGCTGGCGATTCCACATCAGACATGAGAAAAACAGTTTCCTGCTCCAAACAGGAGGAGCCCCAACATCACCAAATCGCCAGATCTTCATCAAGAAGAAAATCTGCTTCCTAAATAAACATTTCATCTGCTCACAACCTCTGACCTTCACCTTTAACCAGCAAACCAGAACATTCTGACTTATTCTGCATCTTCACCATCTGAGGAAACAGGACTTCCCAGAGTCGCCACTAGAGGGAGCTCTCCTCTAAAATTCATTCATTTCCTGTTTTCTGTGCTTTAATGGGAAGCAAAACGCAGGTTTCGGGAATCAATCTGTTCAAGGAGAAACATGGAGAGGTCCTTCAAAGACCACCAGCAGTCTCTGTGTGAAGATCCACTGTAGGTTCTGAGGAAGAGATCCGGGTCAGAACATTCAACCTTTAACAAGGTTCAACCAGAACACGTCTGACACACACAGAGTGTCTGAGCAGTGTGTGTGTGTGTGTGTGTGTGTGTGTGTGTGTGTGTGTGTGTGTTGGTGTCCTCCATGCTGCAGGGCAGCATCAGGACCTGTGTATGCATTGTGTGTGTGTATCTGTATATTAGTGTGTACCTGTTTGCCGTCTTCGGCGCTGCAGGGCAGCATCAGGACCTGCGATGCCGGGAAGGTGGTGGACAGAGACAGACAGTGCTGCTGCTGCCGGATCTGCTGTCTGTGTGTGTAGACCCAAACCTGCAGGGACACACAACTGTCAGGATCAGCGACTAGGATGGTTTGGGTTTTGAATTTTGGTCATCACAAATCCTGACTCTTCAGCTTCTGTGGGCGGCGGTATGACCACGCGTACCTGAACGCATCACAGAGACAGACTGACTCCTCTGACTAATCTGGAGAAAGTTCTGCTCAGAAACAGACGGAAACAGGAAGTTTCCACAAGGAGGGAAAGAGGAAACTGACTGCAGCTCCGCCCCCACCGGCATGATTCAGGTCTTCATTCTGGGGGGGGGTGTCGGCCCCATAGGAGCCTGAGGAGTTTTCTTGTTTCTTTATATTAGAAACTGAAGAAGCTCAGAAATGACCATCGACAGCTAACCTTTCAAAATAAAGTTCAGTTTTTATATTTCTCAACATTATCTGAGGATTTTCCCATCACGCCACACACCTGTGTGTTTGTTCTCCACCTGTGGCCCCTCCCCCTGAGGGAGCAGTGACAGGGCCCGGCTCAGGAGCCACTGGTTGGCTTAACCCCCCAAGCTGAGTGTCAAGCAGGGAGGCGTTGATCGTACTATAACCCAGCCATGGATTTGAACCCACCACCTCCCAGTGGACGCTATGCAGACGCTGCAGTGTTAAATTCAGCATGGGGGGGGGGGGAGGGTCTTCTCTGACTCAGACCTTGCAGTGTACATGGAGATGACAAACCAACCCCCCCAATCTGCTGCTAGCATTTACAAACTAGATTCTGTTCGTGTCCTGGTCCCTCTGACCCACCTGACCGTCTGCAGGGACGCCCCCCTTCCCTGCGCACGGCGCCAGCGTGAGGACCGGCGTGTCCTCGCCCTCCAGCCGGCGAGATTCCAGACAGTTCTGCCTCTGTCTAATGATGCCGGAGCGCGAGTCTGAGTCGTCCGGGACCCTGAGGAAGAGGAGGAGGAGGAGCCTGCTTTAAATCCAACTTTATTTATACAGATCATCTAAATCAGAGTAACGAACACAAAAGAGACAAAAGTGTGAACATTCAGCCAATAAAAATAAAATCAGATATTCACATTTACTATGGAGTTGTTAGGAAACATACACAATACTAAACAATAAGAGCTTAAACAGATTTGTTAAAATAAATGATCAAAATCAAACTCCCTCCAGAGGAGAACAAAGCACAGAATCCGTTCATTGTTTTTCATTCTTTATACTGAGTTTTCATTGGAAAAAAAACAGATTTTACCTTCCCCTCATTCTGCTATTACAATAACTATTTAAAATAATGTTTCCTCGTATTCACTGTCATATTTCAACAACAAACATATTTTTAAAAAATGACTAAGTGCATTTCTAGCATTTTGTAATACAGATTTTGCTTTAACTCAAGCTGACATTAACAGTATAAACGCCTTTTCCCCTTTGTTGTGTATTTTAAAAAACACGCCTAATAAAACACTTTTGGTTCCAGTGAGATCTATGTTAATTTTCTCTGTGGTGACTTTTTCCCAAAATGTTTCAATATTTTTATATTCCCAAGTCCAGTGAAAAGTTGTTCTTTTAGCTTAAATTCTGGCAGACATATATATATATATATATATATATATTACAGTCAAGTTTATAGTTGCAGTTTAAGCTCCTCCCATCCCTCATATTTCTTTTGGGATTTTTTTCTAGGCATTTATTTTGTAGAGTCAATTTTGGTATGAATTTGATTTAAGACTCAAAATTTGATTCTACTACCTGTTCTAATATTGGCCTCATAGTGATTCCTAGACATTTTAATGGATGTTAAACAGTTTTCTGATCGTAATGTGCGTACCTCCACTTACCACATCCATTCAATAAACAGCCCATATTTCCTATTGTCGTCCCTGTTTCGTCAAATCGTGTTGTAAACTCATTTCATAGCTCCGATGGCGTCCAGGATCTCGTCAGGGTTGCGTAAGCTCTGACTGGTTATTGGTATCTGCTGCAAACGTGTTACCAGTCGGCATTCCTTTTGTATTCTCAAACCTTGTTATCTGGGTTTTGGGGCAAACTGGAGGGTTTCAGCAGGATCTAAGAGTCGGGATAACAGAGCAGTGAGTAACACGTCTGCTCAGGTAGCCGCCATAACCGGGAGTTCTCCATTCATATGTTTTAGAGATAAAAACAATCATTTGGGATCTATTTTTTTTTAAATGACTGTGGATTTGACAAATGTATTTCCTGTACTTTAATAAAACATTAAAGCCCAGAAAAGTTTCTGTCAGGAGAACATTTGTCCCGACTGTTGATAAAGTCTGAACTTGTTAAATTCTCGTCCGGCTGCGTTCATTCCATCCGTCCCTTTAAAAACCCATAAAGGTTATTCCTGCTTTTAAGGGTCAGGCTTCCCCGGAGAGCAGCGCTGCTAATTCCATTCCTGAGGATTAACGGGAGCCTCAGTGAGGCAGCGTTTCAGCAGAACCCAGCTTTTATCATGAATGAAGGAGACAAGGCGCTTAAACCCTCTTAGCGAGCCAGCATAGCACAGCAGAGGGATCACCATGATAAACCGTTTGCTGTCAGGCTTATCTCGTGTGTGACAGCTTTCCATAATCGGCTGTGTTTTCCAATTAAAACACCTCAAAGTTTTTCCTGACTTTATCCTGAAAGCAAATGTTCCACAGCGGCAACGAAACAAATTGAAGCTACTGTTCTGCTGCCAGGAACCAAGCAGCCAGAACACGGGTTCTCCCTTCCCTCTCCTGGTTTGTTGTTGTAACTCTTTGTTTTGATAAATGTTTTAATATTCAGGAAGTAAACCCTTAAAATGGATCTTTCCTTCCCTTCCCTTGATGGAGAGCATCCAGAGTTGACCAGTGTCTCTTACTTCAGCTCTGGATACACGTTGTCCAAGTACCACTGAAAGGATTTACACTTGAGCTTCTTACGGAGTTCCACTCGGCCTCGAACACTGAGAAACACAGACGTTCATCAGTCCTTACAGAAGGACATACATGGAGCCTCACAGGAACATTGATGATGCACAAAAACACACAAAACTCCTGCAACAGCACACAACTGTGTGTGTTTCTGTGTAAAGGTATGCGGTGTTGGGTAAGTTACTTCTAAAAAGTAATTGATTACTTTACTCAGTTACTGGATCAAAATTTGAGTTAAATTACTTTACCTATTTGAAAAAGTAATTCACTACTCGTTACTTTACTTTTTTCCACTCATATTCAAATTCTCAAGAGAAAAACAGCTTAGTCCAAACAAGATCCTCTTGTCTTTCATTTGACAAAAAAGATTTTTCATCTCAAAAGGGCTTCTGTGGTTAAATAAAGGTACAAAAATAAAAATTAAATTAAATATATATCTTTAAAGCAATAACCTTGTTCAAGGTATGAACATAACCTGCTTCATTTGAATTCAGACAACAGTGTGAAAAATGACACAACAATAAGTTACAACATATGTAGTCTGTGCTACTGCTCCAAGTCAGACGTGTAAGAAACTATTCTATTCATATTCATGTCTATCAAATCTGAAACTAAGCCAGTCTTTTGAAATCACTAAGAACTATTAAACGGCTGACTTTATGTATTCCATTACAATGAGTCTCTCTCTCTACGTCTGACTTTTGTGCACAGTTCTGCGCTGCTGTGAGTCTACCAAACTATGTACCCTCCAACCACCCCAACCCCATCCGCCCCGGCGGCTCGGGGTGACAGCCGTGAAAGCAGCAATGAGGGCATGTCGGTATTTGACCGATCCCCAACTCTACGCGCACATGCATGTGTGTAGATGCATCAGTTACTCAGTTTTTAACAAAAATCAATCTCTGTTTTGTTTCATTTAACCAAGAAAAACTGTCAGAGCCCAAAAAACCTTTGTAACGAGGGTTTCTACAGTACAGTAGTTGTAATTAATTAACAAAATTTGAACTGTAATTTGTAATGCTACTCTGTCACTGACAAAAATAATTAAATTACAGTAATTTGTTACTTTGTAATCCGTTACAACACTGTCGGTACGTGCCCTTACTCGCCAAAAGATTTGCCTCGAGCTGCAGGCCGAGCCGAGTAGTAAAAGAGACGGAAATCATCCATCCAGACCTCAGCCGTACGACGGGTGTTCCTGTGGACACACAAACACATCAAGTCAGACCCTCTGTTTTAACCTCTTTGGTTTTGGTAATCTTAGGTTTCATTGTTATTCAAATCATTTTAAAGGGTAACTAAACAGTAAATCAACTTTTTTTGGCTGTTACACCATTTAAAAGTGCTGTCTCGTGGTCCTTACCAAATATTTGACAATTTAAAATAAACTTGTTTAATTCTTGAAAATATAGTCTAAAACTGACTGTGTACTGCTATTACAGTTGAATTTAGAGATTGGTCAATGGATGTAAGTTTCAAAAGTAGCACATCATCATGCTCTGCAGCTCCAGCCCATCTTTGATTCTGTAAAGGTCGGTTGTTATTGTGTTAGCTTTAGCATGACTCATTGGTTGTTTGCCTCTGGCACAACTTTTCCAGTGGACTTGGAAGTTAGACCACAATGGTTGAGTGGAATTGGGATTGAATCCAGTGAACTCTGTCCTGGTGATGGGGTTTGCAATGAATATTTCACTCGAGATTCATTGCTTGATACATTAGCCTTTATTGGCTAATCATGCTAGCGCCATTTTACCACTCAGACACAGGTCTCCTTCAGTCCTGCAAACCCTCAGCTGCGCCGGGAGCTGTGTCAAGATATGTATCCCCTGCTGGCATCGTTGATTTGTTTCGTGACACCCCGCCATTGGGCACTGCTGAGGCAGCGTCTTGAGCCAGCAGCTCAAAACAATAAGGTTCTGGACCATGAGCACCTGCCTCGGGAGAAGGTGGAGGAGGAAAAATGGAGTCAGCCTCAAACTGTCCTGTTGTGTTATCTTTTAAGTTTATTTATGAAATCCCGAAGCTTTTCATCAACGTTTTGTCTTATATACTTTGGTCCTCTGTAATCTGGGAAAAAAGACATGTTCACTCTGGACCCAGCAGAACTTTTTCTGTAACGGCAGCAAAGATGAAGCCATGACTTCTTGTTTTGAGGAGTCACAGGGATGCTCCCAGATCCCTGCATCATTAATAGTTTCTACTGCCGTCCAGTAAATAGGAGATCTTGGGAGATTTTTCAGCTGACTGGCTGCTTTAGGTCACAGTGGTGGAGGGATTGTCATTGTGAAGCGGGTGGGGATGGGGCCATTGTGAAGCTTGGGGGTTGTCATTGTGAAGGGGGGCACATCTCTATCTTTGGCATCGGTTAATAAGAACCACTTTTGTGTTGTAGATTCCTCTTCCTGCCAGAGCAGCGGCGCCGGAGCGAGTGGCAGCGGATCTGTTCGGATGCTGCCGATAACAAACATCGGCTTTGTGATACAAATAAAAGTCATCATCTTTCATGTGGAACAGATGTTACCGTGGAAACGGCCCACAGGGAGCAAAATGAGCAACTAAAGCATCTAACTAAACAAACCGAACATTGGAATGAGCTGCTGCTCAAAAACAATACCATGTTTTTCTGACAGGGTGTGTGTGTGTGTGTGTGTGTGTGTGTGTGTGTGTGTGTGTGTGTGTGTGTGTGTGTGTGTGTGTGTGTCATGCTCTGATCTGCATCTTTACGGTTTGTTTCACCAGTTAGTCCAGAAAACTGAATGGAACAAAAAATCAGGCCGATCTAAAAAAAACACGAAAAACATTTACGATGAGAAATAACAGTTTCATGGAGGTGAGTCGCTTGGTTTAATATGCTTTATATTTTTATTCATCAGTCGGTTCTTTAATTTCGAAAGCCACACTGTTCCTGTTAATGTTGAAAAAAAGCACACCAATAAAGTTGAGTTGAAATGAATTCAAAATGTGTTTTTTGGAAACGGTTTTCTCTGATTAGCGGCTTTCTGAGGGACTGGCTTGAACTGTATCTGCGTTTCGAGATCAGACACAACCCCAGTCTGACCCATCTGCCCCCCCAAAGGTTTAACTGAAAGGAGTCCATGAAGGGGTTAATCCTGGCACCAGCATAAACCGCCTTGGTGTCGGCTCTGGCTCTGAATGAATCATGAAATGTGATTACAGCCGTGATTAATCTGCTCATTCAGCATCAATTCACGTGTGTTTTCAGCACATTAGCGCTGTTAATGGATTAGTGCTGTGCTGTAAACACGGCCGTGTTCGCACGCTCACAGAGAGGCCAGAACTCATCTTATGTTAATGGGATAATGTTGTTGCAGCGGTGGTGGCGGGAAGCTGCAGGCAGCAGTAAATCCCTCCAACAGCTACAGGAAACTCTGCTGCTTATTTCCTCTGTGTGCAGTTGGGAGGGGGGGGGGAGTTTGGGATTTGCAGCTTTTTTTTTTTTTGGGGGGGGTGTCTTATGAGGGTTTGAGTAATCTGATGATGTAGTGGGCAGGCTCTGATTGTTTGTAGTAAAACAAATTTAATCTGTAGTGATTTCAGGCTGCTCTGCGGGTCAACTTATATATTTTTAACTTCTCACTTCATCCATCCGTCCATCATTTATCCATCCACCCATCTATCCATCAAACTAACTGTTCAGCCATCCGTCCGTCCATCTGTCTTTTTGTCGATCTATACGTCCATCCATCATATCTTATGGAACCCACTGATGTCAGCTGTTCTGGTTAAACTGAAGCAGACTCACATGTTACTTACTTGATGTAGGTGTTGGCGTTTCCCTCCGGGAACACGTATGGGTGCTTCTTCCGGAAGACGTGACCCACTCTGCTGCAGGGCAAGATCTCCAGGCTGCCGCCGCACTGCCACACCCGGAACGAGATCTCTGCAGGGAACACAACACCTGATTTTACAAAGTCTGTGAGCAAAAACATCCATAAACGTCCCCTAGAAGGTTTACAGACCAGAATGCATGTGTGAAATGGGTTATAAAACACACATCTGTCTCGTTTGTCTTTGATGAAGAGCCAATAACAGAGCAGGCCAGAGACTGGAGAAGTCAATGCAAATAGGTAAAATGCCTCTATGATCTATCAAACCTGTCACTGGACTGCAACTGTTTTACATCTAACTTGTTTTAAAGGTAAACAGATAAAAGTATCCACATAAATGTCTGCAGTCTCTGCTGCAGGAGGACTTCATCATTGCTGTTTGGGTTCGTTTTCAGTTAGATCCAGAAAATACTTAGACTTTTCTTCAGCTCTCAGAAATGTTCATTTATCATCTCTGAAGCGTCTGTGAGGTTTTTCACCAGCAGAGCAGAAACAGGACGAGCAGCTGCAGACTGGACTGCAGTGTTAAGTTCATGTTCACCGCAAATATTTATGATGTCACTGATGATAACCCAGTAAGAAACTCTGATACTCTGACAGTAGATTGTCTTGTAGAAGTGAGGAATAAAACTGTATGAACCGGTGAATATGTGAGGGGTAAAGGAGGGTTACCACAAGTAAACTAAAACAGAAGCAGACAGAGAAACCGGAGGGACAAAAAGGATGAGTTAAGGCTGCATGGAGGAGGAGTTGCACCGGCAAGTGTTTGTTCTGCATTGGTTTGGCCTTAAATTCTGGTTGAAATACAGCGTTTTTATGGAACAGTTCATCTCAGTGGTCTGCTTACAAACCCAAAACAAACAGTGTGATTTATAAATGGATGTGCATCATCTTCACATCTTTGCAGTATGAGACAGAGAAACAGCAGAGCTCTGCTCTGGAAAAGAAAGTCCAACTCAGGAAGGATAAAGATGTCTCAGAAACAATATTTTAGGATATTCTGGTAGGAAATAAAGCAGAAGCTCAGAACTTTGTTCTTAACAGGAGCTAAAATTTCTGATTTCTAAGCTGCTCTGTTCTCCAAGCACAGCTCAGCATGCAGTGACATCAGTCCAACACTAGAGGGCAGAACCACTTCATGTCTCCATGGAGGTTCAGATTTGAAACATAAAGAACATTAAGCAACATGAAGACCATGAGGCATGAGAAACATGAGGAACACCAGGAAGATGACGATCATGAGGAACACGAGAATCCTGAGGAACACGAGGATGATGAGGAACATGACGATTAGGAGTAAAATGAGCATCATGAAGAACATGTGGATCCCAAGATATCTGAGGTTCATGAGAAACTAGAGGTTTTATAAGGAACATGATGATTATGGGGAACATGAGGAACAGAGGATCATGAGGAAGATGAGGAACATAGGTATTATGAAGATAATGATTATTATGAGGAACACCAGAATAATTACATTCATGAGGACAACAGAAGGATCACAAGAATCATGAAAATCATGAGGAACATGAGGATTATAAGGAACATGGGGATCATGAGAAACATTAGGTTCATAAGAAACATGATGATTACGATTTTAAACATCAAGATTATGAGGAACAAAATATTAAGAGGATCATGATTATCAAGAGGAAAACAAGAATCATGAAGTTCATAAAGATCGTGAGATTCATGGGGAACATGAGGATCTTGAGGAAAGGAAGATCATGAGTTTTGGGAGGATTATGATGGACATGAGGAGCATGAAAAACATGAGGAACACAAGGATCATAAAGGTTTATAAGCAACCTAAGGAATGAGGACCATGAGGACAATGATGAACATTAGGATTATAAAGATTATGAGGATAATAAAAAACATCAGGATCATGAGGCTTTTGAAGATTATGAGGATCATGAGGATTACGAGATACATA